>NMUG010000235.1:0-24934 GCA_002855965.1 Monotropa hypopitys
TAAAGGAATAAAGCTCCAACAAGGAGTGTAGTCACCACACTGACTCTACTAGTACATCGACTCGACTCGTAGTGAACCCTCTAAGCTTATGAATCTGGATATAAATTGTCAAACAAGAACAAATAAGAAAGACAACAAAGAATATCTAGGAGTGTCAAATAACAGTCAATATATGCAAATCAACATATGAAATTACAAACATACAATCAAGATATTCGAAGGGGCATGTGATGCCCCCTCAACAAGTCCACAAGTCACTAATGTAACAACCATGTACAAATGGGTGACAATATGCCATGAACGTGTTCCTTTATAATCATCTTTCATTTAACAACTTAAAGGTCAATTTCCCTTTAATTCTCACTTTTTGCAAATTCTTCATTTTGCGGTTAGATCCGAATGTTATTATGGAACGGACCCTGTTGGATCTACGGACGAACCCCATCTACAGGCACGTCTACTTGTTAAGGGTGAATCAATCAAGCCCATAACACCCCCACTTGGCATTTACAGCTTAGCAAAAGCATGTCGGGGTATCACATACTATCACATTGCTTTATCAGTTGATCATGGTTCTTTTTATATTGGCCACATGCCCAATACCCGTTTAAGTTCGATGTCCATGATGCACAATCGTATAATCACATGCTTGCACTTTCAAAATGCCAGCATTTGAACTAAGATGCTATCCAAAGTCCTGCAAGTAAACAAGTAGGCATGCAATCACATACGTTTTGTGACACCCTAGTCTAAGGTGTCAACTGGAATCCTAGAGGGGAGATTCAGGTTAGTGGACAAGTCCTACATTGCTTGGTGGATGTAAGTTGTGTATGCTATAAATAATAGATTATGAACCTACCTTGCACAATGCCTTTTAAAGTCGTGCGGGCGTCAAAGCCCATTGGAACATCCCAGTTAAGCGTGCTAGTCCTGGATTAGTCCAAGCATGGGTGATCGCCTGGGAAGTCTACTGGGACTTGGCGGCCAAAATAGACAATATTGTGCAGGGTGGGGGCGGGTCGTTACAGGTTTCAATCATAGACAATTCACATAATGTAAATCATGCCTTTCACGTATGTTCACAAGTAAGCCACATAAGAAAGCACTTAAATAAACAAGTAATCATATAAGTTAACCAACATGTATTTAAAAGAATCTACACTCACCGAAGGTGTGAAATTGCCAAATGATATCTACTTTGCCGCCTTAGAAGGTCCCAGCTCGTCCCCTGTTATTATATTACAAAGTTAGAAGAATAATCCTCCTTAAGTACTAAGTACTATTTAAGGATTCTAAACATTGGTTTTCAACTTCTTAAAACCTCTATAATACCTTGAAACACCTTCTAATAGGGCCAAAAAATAATCTAGGACAAACCCTCATTGAAAACCCCAACTTTCCTCTTCAACTCAACTGGACGGTACGAGACCGATATGGGTCCGATATACCGCTCGGCATGCCGGTTATTAAAATTTCTCGACATTATAAAAGCCAAAACCTATTGGCCAAAATTTGACTCAACTAGTATGGGTCCGGTATACCGACCGGCATGCCGGCATGTCGGTCAGTACAATTTTTGTCAATTAACAAAAGGCCAAACTCACTACCTAAAATTTGGCTTAATATGTATGGGACTGGTATGCCTCCCAGTATACCGCCCCGTATACTGGTGTTCATACCTGTGATGAATAGCAACAGTTTTTCTGCCAATTTTCTATGATCTTTTCCCCAAAATCCTTAAAAACTCACATCTATACTCAAGAAACTCGAAATCCTATAGTGCACAAGTGTTCTTACAACACCACTACATAACATACTCCAATCTAAGCCTTTTAAGTCCACAATTTCACTCTTAATTCGAAGTTTTAAGAACCAAATCTGAAAATTTTCTTTAAAACGAGATTAATAATAAAATCCTTAATTCTTCACTAATCTAAGATCAAATCCAACTATAAAATAGATATAGATGAACTCACTTGTGTTGTGAATGAATTTGATGAAGAATTATCCTTTTGATTCTCACCAGAAATCACTCCTAAACCCAAATCTCCCTTGATCCTACTCTTCTCTCTCTAGCCACCAAAGTGATTATCCAAGCAAGCAAATGATGGATTAGGGTTGGGATTACCCTTCCCCTAATTAGATTTCTATGGCAAAAGACTATTTTGTCGTTATTAGTTTTCACTCTTTGGCACATGTGACCCTCCAATACACACTTAGGTCTCTCTAACTATAGTTCTAGCACAACTCACCCTTAGACTTAGGGTTTTAACCACAATTCATTATCTTATTGACTCAAGTCTATTATTCATTAAATATTTTAAATAAAATATACAAAATAAAATGGGTGTGACAACTCACCCACCCTTAAGAAATTTCGACCTCGAAATTGAAGCACATATCTGAAACAAAAAGTTGTGGATACTTTGACTTAATCGTATCCTCGCCCTCCCAAGTGGTCTCTTCGACACCATGATGTTTCCAAAGTACTTTCACCCAAGAGATTGTTTTGTTGCGTAGGACTTGATCCTTTCTATCAATGATATCTTCACGAACTTCTAATTCTTTATTTCTCAAGACATGGGAAGGATCCCCAATGTATTTACGAAGAGTGGACACGTAAAACACATTATGTAAATGAGACAACTCCGTAGGCAACAACAATCGGTAAGCCGTAGTGCCTACTATTTCCACAATCTCATATGGCCCAATGTACCTAGGAGCTAATTTCCCCTTGCCCTTGAAGCGAATAACCCCCTTACATGGAAAAACACGGATAAACGCACGATCACCCACCATAAACTCTAAGTCTCGGCGACGATTATCGGCATAACTCTTCTGATGACTTTGATCAATCCTCAACCTTTCCCGGATTAACTTGACACCATCTGCAGATTGCTGAATCAATTTTAGACTCAACAACTAATGTTCTCCAACCTCACTCCAATATATCAGCGTACGACAATGCCTCCCATACAAAGCTTCATAAGGTGCAATGCCAATGCTAGTTTGATAAATGTTATTGTAAGCAAACTCCACCAATGGAAGATAATCATCTCAAGCACCCTGAAATTCAAGCATACAACTACGTAACATATCCTCTAAAATCTGAATAGTCCTCTCTGACTGACCATCTGTCTGAGCTTCAAAGACGTTCCCAAGGCATGCTGCAAAATATGCCAAAATCTTGACATAAATTTTGGACCCCGATCACTTACTACAGACACTGGAACCCCATAAAATTTGACAATCTCTGCGATATACAACTTAGCATACTTTTCCGTGGTATAGGTGACTCATACCGGAAAAAAGTGAGCCGACTTGGTCAACCTATCAACCACCACCCAAATCGAATCAAAACCTCTGCTAAATCTAAGCAATCTGACAACGAAATCCATAGTCACATGTTTCCACTTCCATTCAGGTATAGGTAGGTTCTGAAGTAACCATGCAGGTCTTTGATGCTCTACGTTCACCCATTGGCAAGTCAAACACTTGGCCACAAATTCTGCAACTTCCACCAAAATTTTCCTGCAGATTTCTGTATAACTTATTGCCACCCGGATGTATGGCATAAGCCGAACTATGCACCTCATCCAAAATATTCTGTTCCAAATCAAGATCATTCGAAACACACATTCTAGCACCAAACATCAACATGCCGTCTCCATTGAATTTAAACTCACTTTCTCCACCATCAATCACTTGTTGCTTCTGTTTCCTCAATAATTCATCTAATTCTTGCTCTTGCCGGATACGATCCACAAAAGTTAGATGCATCGAAAATCGAGCCAACAACACATCTCTTTCCCCCATTTCTAATTCAGCATTCAACTTTTTCACATCACAAATTTTCAATTCGAACACACCGAACACAAGCCAAACCTCCTACTGACTTCCTACTCAAAGCATCAACCACAACATTGGCCTTTCCCGGAAGATAGTTAATAGAAAAATCATAATCTTTGATAAGTTCCATCCATCTCTATTGCCTCAAATTAAGCTCCTTCTGAGTAAACAAATATTTAAGACTCTAATGATCCGAATAAATCTCACAAGTAACTCCATACAAATAATGGCACCACAACTTTAATGCAAATACTACCGCTGCTAACTCAAAGTCATGCATAGAATAGTTCAATTCATTTGGTTTTAACTGACGAGAGGAATAAGTAATAACTTTACCTCTTTGAATCAAGACACATCCCAAACCACACAAAGATGCATCACTATAAATCACCATGTCATTGGTACCCTCTGGAACCGATAATACCGGTGTTGACACCAACCTTTCTTTCAAAACCCAAAAACTATTCTCACGCTCTTCCGACCGCACAAACTTTACATTCTTTTGTATTAATTTGGTCATCGGTAAAGAAATAGCCGAAAATCCCTGAATAAAACGGCGATGATATCCGGCTAATCCAAGAAAATTTCGAATTTCCGACACATTAATTGGTCTCTTCTAACTCACCATTGCCTCAATCTTTTTAGGGTCTACCCAAATTCCATCATTGGATATAACATGCCCCCAAAATACCACACTTTGCAACCAAAACTCACATTTGCTAAGTTTCCTAAACAACCGCTTCTCTCTCAAAGTTTGTAGCACAATCCTCAAATGTTGTTCGTGCTCCTCCTCATTTCAATAATACACAAAAATATCATCAATGAAAGCAACAACAAAAGAATCCAGGTAGGGTTGAAAACCCAGATTTATCAAGTCCATAAACATTGCCGGAGCAAGTGTCCATGATGAGTACGAAAAACAGACTTAGGCACATTACTATCTTTGATTTTCAATCGGTGATATCCTGACCGCAAATTAATCTTTGAAAAGATAGTTGCCCCTTGAAACTGGTCAAATAAGTCATCAATTCTAGGTAGAGGATATTTGTTCCTCACAGTCACCTTATTCAATTGACGGTGGTCGATACACATTCTCATAGAGATGTCCTTCTTAACAAAAAGTACAGGCGCATCCCAAGGAGACATGCTCGGTTGAATGAAACCCTTGTCTAGATAATCTTTCAACTGAACCTTAAGCTCATACAACTCTGCAGGTGTCATTCTATATGGCGCAATAGAGATCGTACTTGCCTAAGGTACTAGTTCAATAGTGAACTCAATTTCCCTTTCCGGCATAATCCCCGATAACTCATCAGGGAAAACATCCTCAAAATCTCGCACAACCGGAATATCAGCAACATATAATTCCATTTTCTGGGTATCTATAATAAATGCCAAATACCACTGACAACCTTTGCTCAATAAAGTCCTAGTACGAATACTAGAGATAAGACATGATTTACCCATAGCCTTTTCACCACAAATTTTCAACTCCCTCTCGCCTGGAATTTTAAACACCACCTCTTTTATAAGGCAATCAATAACCGCATGATAGGATGACAAGAAATCTATTCCCAAAATAGCTATGAAATCCGACATAGATAAAGGAACTAAATCCACTAAAAGAGATTTCCCACCAGCCAAGAACTCACACTCCGGATAATAAGTATCCACTATAATGGTTTTACCCACCGAAGTAGAAATAGCTAAGGCACAAGGCAAGTCAATAGAAGGCTTGCCTAACATATAGCTGAAAATCACTGACATAAAGGAATGCATAGAGCCAGAATCAAGTAACGCACGAGCATGATGCCCGGCTAAAATAAAACTACATGTAACCACATCTGGAGCCGCCCCTATCCCTTGTCGATTCATAGCAAAAACTCCACCGAGAATGGTATTAGAACCCATACCCCTAGCAATACTGCCAAGTGCATTTTCGAGATACGATGCTGCAGGACCCCGCGTCTTCATGCACTGAGGAGACTTATGCCCCCACTCACCACAATTGTAGCACTTGACTCCATGTGACTCCTCATTCCTGTCAGGACAGTTTTTGATCATATGGCTCGCTCCCCCACACCTGAAGCATCGCCAATCACCACTCAGTCCGCTAGCCATAGACTGATTATGTCCACCACGATCATTGCTCTTCTCACTCCAATTGCCAAAGGACTTGGAACCACCTTGCCCCTTTTTAAACTGTGATTTTTCGTCACCATCTCTAGAACCACCACCATCACTGTTAGTTCTTCCCAACCAATTGCCACTGAATCAATTTTTCTTTGCTCGGTGCTCATACATCTCTTCCACATCCCTTCCGATCATCCTGACCATGTCGACTAGATCCGCATAATCCCCCTCTCTGAAGGATGTCAATCTGGTAGCAATACTGGTATTCAACCCAGTTCGGAAGCATTTACAACACTTAGCATCAATGTTCACCACCTCTACCACATAACGAGACAAAGCGGTGAACTTTGCCTCATACTCTGATACTGACATACTGCCTTGCTTCAGATACAGAAAGGCATTCTCCTGATCCATTCGATAACTTTTTGGATAGTACTGGTCTTTAAACCCTTTTACAAACAATTCCCAAGTGATAACCCTAGGAACAACAGGAGCTTCTCCAATGTTAACAGTCGTTAGTTGATGACTGTAGGCCTCCTACCACGACAAGGCCTTACCTTTAAGATTAAAAGATGATAAATTCACCTTCTATTCGTCCGAGATGCCCATATCTCCTAACACTCTTTCCACACCTCGAAGCCATGCTTCAGCTATCATAGGAGACATAGTCCCCTCCAATTCAGTAGAGTGGAAACTATGGAATCGCTCAATCAACCCGGTCCCTTCTCCTCCTTCATGTTGAGCAGTCTGCCAGTCCATAAAGTAGCCTGGTTCTCCAGGAACTGAGCCATATCAACTTCAACCCGATTCTCATTCTGCATATGAGGGGGATTTCCTTAGGGTGGAGGTTGGTTGACCTCTCCCTCGCCTGGATCAGTAGAAGCAACATCTTCCACATTTTCCATAATAGTAGCCTGATTATTGACAATCATTATGTTATTACTAGAAACACTTATTCATGTAGCACATAGCAAGCAATGGCAACACATAAAAAAATCCCACATAAGTACATGACACCCTAGGGTTCACTACCAAATATTTGTCCTAAACACAACCCCAGACCTGATATTCCAATTATATCATGGTTTTCCAACTAACTTTCCAAGACCTCTCATTTGAAAATTCGTTGAATTGAGTGTCAAAGTAACACACACAATAGTTTTCGGAATACTCACACCTATCCTTAACCTAAGCCCTCACCTCAAAACTCATCAACCTCAAATCAATCTTATTACAGAACCTTATAACCTAGAGCTCTGATACCAAGCTGTCATGACCCGTCCTGGAAACTAATATCAAAAAGGGAATCCGGTCATGTGTCATGACTAAATACTACCAACAAAGAGCTAAACATAACCTCATCAATAATTATCTTTAAATAAAATACCAAACAATAGCGGAAGACTTAAAAATTTAAATGTCTCAATGATTAAACTCCTCCACAAACCAGAATAACAATCCAAAAAAACCAACATAAGGTCTAAATAAAATCCACAAGTACTACAATCAATCCTCTCCACATATGATAACATAAAACTCTCAACTAACAAAAAGCAACTGAAAATGTAACCAAAGGAATAAAGCTCCAGCAAGGAGTATAGTCACCACACTAACTCTACTAGCACACCGACTCGACTGGTAGTGAACCCTCTAAGCTTTCAAATCTGGATATAAATTGTCAAATAAGAAAGACAACAAAGAATATCCAGGAGTGTCAGATAACAGTCAATATATGTAAAACAACATATGAAATTACAAACATACAACCAAGATACTCGAAGGGGTGTGTATTGTCCCTCAACAAGTCCACAAGTCACTAATGTAACAACCATGTACAAATGGGTGACAATATGCCATGAACGTGTTCCTTTACAATCATTTTTAGTTAACAACTTAAAGGTCAATTTCCCTTTAATTCTCACTTGTTACAAATTCTTCATTCGACGGTTAGATCCCAACGTTATTATAGAACGGACCCCGTTAGATCCACGGACGAACACTGTCTACAAGCATGTCTGCTTGTTAAGGGCGAATCAATTAAGCCCATAACACCCCCACTTGGTATTTACGGCTTAGCAAAAGCATGCTAGGGTATCACATACTATCACATTTCTTTATCATCTGATCATGGTTCTTTTCACATTGGCCACATGCCCAATACCCATTTAAGTTCGATGTCCATGATGCACAATCGTATAATCACATGCTTGCACTTTCAAAATGCTAGTATTTGAACTAAGATGCTATCCAAAGTCATGCAAGTAAACAAGTAGGCATACAATCACATAGGTTCAATCGTAGACAATTCACATAATCTAAATCATGTCTTTCACGTATGTTCACAGTAAGCCACATAAGAAAGCACTTAAATAAACAAGTAATTACATAATTTAACCAATACGTATTTGAAATAATCTACACACTCACCGAAGGTGTGCAATGGCCAAGTGATACCTATTGTGCCGCCTTCGAAGGTCCTGTCTCGTCTCCTATTATTATATTACAAAGTTAGAAGAATAATATTCCTTAAGTACTAGGTACTATTTAAGGATTCTAAAAATTGGTTTTCAACTTCTTAAAACCTCTATAATACCTTGAAACACCTTTCAATAGGACCCAAAAATAATCTAGGACAAACCCTCATTGAAACCCCAAACTTTCCTCTTCAACTCAACTGGCCTGTATGGGACCGGTATGGACCTGGTATACCGCCCGACATGTCGGTCGGCATGCTGGTTAGTGCAATTTCTCGACATTATGAAAGCCAAAACCTACTGGCCAAAATTTGACTCAATCGGTATGGTACCGATATGGGTCCAGTATATTGCCCAGCATGCCAGTTAGTACAATTTTTGTCAATTAACGAAAGGCCAAACTCACTACCTATATTTTGGTTTAACCGGTATGGGACCGGTATGCCACCTAGTATACTAGTGTTCATACCGATGATAAACAACAATAGTTTTTCTGCCAATTTTCTATGAACTTTTCCCCCAAATCCTTAAAAACTCACATCTATACTCAAGAAACTCGAAATCCTATAGTGCACAAGTGTTCTTACAACACCACTACTTAACATACTCCAATCTAAGCTTTTTAAGTCCACAATTTCACTCTTAATTCAAAGTTTTAAGAACCAAATCTGAAAATTTTCTTTAAAATGAGATTAATAATAAAATCCCTAATTCTTTACTAATCTAAGATGAAATCCAACTATAAAATAGATATAGATGAACTTACTTGTGTTGTGAATGAATTTGATGAAGAATTATCCTTTCGATTCTCACTCGAAATCACTCCTCAACCCAAATCTCCCTTGATCCTTATCTTCTCTCTCTAGCCACCAAAGTGATTATCCAATCAAATGATGGATTAGGATTGGGATTACCCTTCCCCTAATTAGATTTCTATGGCAAACGACTATTTTGCCCTTATTAGTTTTCACCCCTAGGCACATATAACCCTCCAATACACACTTAGGTCCCTCTAACTATAGTTCTAGCACAACCCACCCTTAGACTTAGGTTTTTAACCACAATTCATTATCTTATTGACTCAAGTCTATTATTCATTAATTATTTTAAATAAAAAAAGACAAAATGAAATGGGTGTGATACGGTCGGCCAAGCTTAGTCCGATAAGGTCCTGTTCGACAGTAAGCCATGAATGGCTCAAAAATGATGGAAAATTAATACATAACGAGAATTTATGATATTAATGCTAGATTTGGGCTTTGAGGATTAGTTGAAAAGAATTTGAGGCAAGGAAATCCAACAAATTAGGTGAATCTCTTTATGCCTCAATTACTCGTATTTTCTGAAAAGCATGCTTAGACATTGTAAAATGTATGATTATATTCTAATGAGCATCCCAATTATATTATGATTGTCTTCTGAAAAGAAATGAAAACGACATGCAAACTCTTTTATTTACCATGGATTGACAGCCTGAAAAAATATTTTATATGATTGAACGGCATGAAAAGTGACACGGTAGCTCGCATCGAGGGCTGAATCTGAAACTGATAAAGTGGGGGAAATAAGGGTGGGATCATGACCAGGTGATGATTGGGTGATATCACATCAACTCTGCATACACATAATTTTTCTGGGGTCGCACCCTAGAGATAACTGGTACCGTAAAGAGCAAAATGAAATTCATGTCGGAATATCTATAAAAATAAGCTATGTACCGAATGACTTGGGATGAAGGCCATAGGCTTGATTTGACTCACAAACTTGAGGTCGATGAGCCCTGATTACAATGATCTCTGTAGGCTAATGAGCCACATGACTACTATGTTGAGAAAAAATGGATTTGATCACTGATATTGTTTATCCATGGAAACTAGTAACTCTGACATAACTTGATTCACACTAGCTTTGTGCTTATGCATTTTTATAAAACCTTTTCCAGGGCAGGAGGTAGATGCTTATCTTGGATGACTCTAATGGACTATATAGCTTTATTGTACCATTTTGTATCAGTCTGAAAGATGTAATTGTTAAAGATTCTGTGGGTAATGAAAATTTCTATTATGCACATCTCGGTTTTGTTCATGCTTCTGCTATTATTTATTGCACTGTGATGGAATCCCTTAACTTGTTAATTTAGGCATTTGCGAGCTTGCTCGTAGGCCGGTCATGGCCCATTTTGAGTTGAGTCGTGACACCTAAGGTGAGAAAATAGAGAGAGAGTTTGGACAGAAGGAGGGGAAGAGAGAATTAGGAGAGGAAGAAGAGAGTAAATGGGACATCATCATTGTTGTTGTATCACCAGAAAATGGTAAATATCATCTTTCTCTAGTGATTAAAACATAGAAATCATGGATGAAACATAGAAAATGGAAAACTTAAATAAAAGCCTAAAACTTCTATGATTTTGGATAGTTTTGTTGGATTTCCATTCGTTTTTAATAGTTATAGATTGCTTAGATGATCCTTCTGACATTAGGGATGTAAAATGAATGTTTTTAGGTTGATTTGAACCAATAAAAGTGAATTTATAGTCAGTTTTTACAAAGAACAGAAGCTGGAATCATGCAATGTTGCAGAGCAGTAGGAACATCGACATACCACTCGGTATGCCAACCGACATACTGGTTAGCTATCGGTTAGGCAAGAATGTAAGTAAATGTTAAGGAAAGCTTAAGAATTAAGGTTTAAACAATACTTTGTTAGATTTTAAGCCTTTAAAAAGGAAATATGAACGTAAGGATTAATAGAAAATGTGGAAATAAGCAATAAGATTTAAGTTATAACTAATATGAATTTTCTTTATTATTGTATATAGGAATTTTGGATTTAAAGCATAGATTAAGATGAATGACTTAACCCTTTGATACATGAATTTTACTTAAGCTGTGTGAAATTCTCATTTGTGTGAGATCTTTTAATAAATATTTTCGTTAAGTTCATGGATATAGAATATTATGGAAATATGTTTTGGAATCTATTAGTGCCATCAGTTCTGGTCATATCACTAGGGGATGGCACATGCTAATGAATATGTGGGTCCTATGCACTAGGGGACAATAATGATGCAAGTGGCCATATGGGATTATGCGACAGACGTCTTGCTCTTTCACCCAGGGATGCCTGGGATATGTAAGAATTACGAGAATGATGGATTATTACGATATATGATTAGAAAGATGAATTATGAGAACAATGATTTATGAAATATAAAGGTATTGTAAGATGAATTATGGTATGTGAAGCTTTCTATTTTGATATAATAAAATAATCTATTATCCATGATAAACTTGTATTTCTATATTTTAACACTCATACAATCTTTAGCTTATTAAAATTATCTACTTTTCAGGTGAGGAAGCAAAAGAAAATTAGAAAGCTTTGGTATCCAGATTATATAAAGTGCACATCAGTGGTTAGAAATGGATCTTCTATATCGCATGTAAGTCGGTAGTAATTAGTATGTCAGTTCTGAGAAATACTTGGTTGTAATTACTTTAATTTCTTTTGCTGTATTTGATTCTCATAATGTATTTCAATACATTTATGATAGGTGCTTAAAAAAATCTATTTATACGTCTTAACAAGGATAGTGTTAGTCCCGAGTTAATATTATTTAATGTGTTTTGTTTAGTTTTATTCATTTTAGGTAAATAAGAGTTGGAATGCTTAGAATCGAGCCAAAAGCACTCTTGACATGACTTCAGGCCGTGAGGACACGAGGATTGTACATGCGAATTCTTGGGGGCCGAACTAATCAGAGGTCGGAGCCACGATCTCCTCCAGGAGGACCACAACGCAGGCCAGCTATAGGGGGCCGAGCAAGGCAGAGCCGGCGTCAGGACCTCCCTGGGACTCTCTCCGGCCAGGAGACTTAAAGTCCAGGGGTGGTGCCTAGCCGAAGATACAGCAAACTGAGGTCATGCGGCCGAGCAAAGCCAAGGGCCGACGGCAGGAGCTTTCTTCGGGTCACTTCTGTGCAGAAGGTTCATTGCCCAAGGACAGCCCCTATCAACAGCCAGTTGTACCGAAGCGTGTCACTTCGGCCGAACAGGACAAATACATCGTTTGCTGCAAAGATTCCCTCGGAGACAACATTCCGGGTTTTGCGCACATGGCAGACACACGCCTGACACAGAATCATCTTTTCCGTGATTCCCGCCGCATGCCAGACATGCTTTATCAGCTTTTCTGCCGCCCAATGCTGTCAGGCAGCGCCGCCTGACACTGTCAGAACCGACCTGTCGGTCGGATGTTCAGGCATGCAAATGGGACAAGCGCACTTCCCCATGGCGCAACACAACAGTTCACTCGCGCCGAAGCGCGTGACCCTCACTCTCCGTTGGTTCTATAAATAGAGGAAGCATTCAATGCAGAGGTAGACCTTCTCTCTCTAGCCCAAGCTCTGTTCATTTGCTTTCTCACTCTAAAAACTCGCCTGACTTTGCCATCGGAGGGTCCACCGGCGACATCTGCCGGTAGCCTAACGTTTCTCTGTTTTGCAGCTAGGTCCACAGCCTCTCTTCCACCGCTAGCTCCTGGAGACCACCGCAGGAAAGGCATACCCCCCAACAATTGGCAAATCCGCTGGGGACGCCTTTCTCAAACTCTCAAATATCCGATTCTAGCTCGAAGATGACTTCAAAGAATCAAAACAACTCCAAAGGAAACCTCTCTATTGGCCGAAAGAACAAGGGAAAGGAGGTGGCGAGAGAAGGAGACTCTGCTCTCCATACTCCCGAGTGCACCCGCACCGGTGACGCAAGTATCCACACCAGCGAATGCCCCGATCCCCCGGCCAAGCTTACCACCAGGAAGTACATCTGTAAGCTGGAGGGAGACTTGGGCCGGAGGGACCACCAGATCGACGCCCTCATGCACGAAATGACTCTCCTGAGGAAGGCCACCGAAAAGAGAAAAGAGGCACCGGTGCCAAGCCGTACCGAAGATGATCGAGAATACCATGAGCCTTCCAGAAGCAGATCTGAGCAGGACAGGCCTTCGGTCCTGAAAAGGCTTGGAATAAGAGAAGAAGAAGTCCCTACCCGGCGGAGGGGCAACGAGGACCGACATGTCAGACGTCGAGTCTCGCATCCCCGACATAGGGACGAGCGCTCAGCCGAGAGTCGTCGGCCACCTGTCTTTGTCCGCCTCGGTCCCAATGCGGTTCTATTAGCTCAGAGGCCTCGCCCAACGCGAGATCTATCACCACCCCGGGACCGAAGGCACAGCGGTCATGGGGAAAGCAAAGCACCCCACTCATAGCAGGAGGTCACTCAGAGGAGGAGATGGGATGTCCTGCTATCCCGGACCTATGAGCCGCGCCGATAGGATAGGATTCCCTGCACCCCTTTCTCTCCGGAGATTGAAGATGCAAGGCCTCCAGCAAGTTTTTCAGCCCCCAAGTTCAACAAATACGATCCCAAAATGGATTCGTACACGCATATTGTACACTTCAGGCTGATGTTGTCCCTCTACTCGAGAGAGGATGCCCTGATTTGCAAGCTATTTCCATCCAACCTGGGTGAGGTTGGGTTACTCTGGTTTGACCGACTGCCGGCAGGGTCCATCTCTTCTTGGAGAGATCTCTCAACGGCCTTCCTAGCTCGGTTCATCACCAACACCACTGTCAAGAAAGAGGTTGATTCCCTCCTCGGCCTTCGGCGAACGAGGTTAGAATCTCTGCGCCAGTACGCAGCCCGGTATTGGGACCTCTATAATGAGATTGAAGACTGCGATCAAAAAATCGCAGTGACATCATTTAAACTCGGTCTGGACCATTCCAACCGAGAGTCCGAAGATTTGATGTTGTTCCCTCCGGCAACCATGAATGAGCTCATGGCTAGAATTGAGCTCCACGCCAAACTCGAAGAGGACAAGGAAGAAAGGAGTAAGGCCGAGCAATGCTCCGGCCACGATTCCAGTCACAACAGTGTGGTCAAGCGAAAGGAGACCAACACTGTCCAGTCGGAAGAGCCGCGAACGTATAAGCCGTACGAGTTCGTAGCTCACACCACCGTCTTCAAACAGCCAACATTCATGCTCCTTCGCAAAATCGAAAAGGAGCCATTTTTCAGATGGCCAGAGAAGTGGTTGGGAGCTCAGAGAGGTGGCAACGACAAATTCAGGTGCTCCTACCACAGAGAGAAAGGGCACTTAACGACCAACTGCCGAGCCTACAAAGACCTCCTTGAGGAGTTGGTCACCGCTGGCCACCTCAGGGAGTTTATTGATGCAGAAAAGACAGCTGTCGCGCCAGAGGAGGATCCTAAGTCGGCCCTACGAATCATCAACATGATCTATGGGATGGTGGATCACCGTCGAGAGGAGCAACCTCGGTCAGAGCTTCAGCAGATAGAGGCAAAGGAAATCCTTGCCGTCCAGCCCATGCCAAAGAAGCCGAAGCCGGACTCCAGGTATTCCATAACCTTCTCAGATAGGGATTCCGAGATGGTGCAGCACTCTCACGACGACGCGCTAGTCTTCACCCTATAGATTGCCGACTGTCAGGTCCGAAGGGTCCTTATTGACCTCGACAGTTCGGCAGATGTTATGTACTATTCCCTGTTCAAGAAAATGGGGTACAGAGCAGAAGATTTACTACCGACCGACGTGCCACTGGTAGGATTCAACGCAGCGTCTGTCTGGCCGCTCGGTAAAATCCTGATTCCAGTGACCATCGACTCGGTCACTACCGAGGTGGAGTTTGTGGTAGTTGACGTACCCTCACCTTACAACGCTATTCTAGGCTGAACCTGGATCCATGGCATCAAGAGGGTGGCTTCCACATACCACCAGGTCATCAAATTCATCGGCAGTAGAGGCGTGGAGGAGCTTAGGGGAGACCAGACCTCGACAAAGCAGTGCTACATCGCTGCTGTCAAAGGAAAGCTCACCCCTGAGCAAGTTCACTGGGTGGAGGTTCCAGATCAGCCGGTGCTGGAGGACGTCTGTATAAGTGCCTCAGCCAAATCTATTGAGGACCTTGTTACCGTCCCTCTAAGCGCTGAGGATCCGAAGTGCTTCTTTCTTGTCGTCTCTCAACTTGCCGAAGCTGAAAAGGAGGATCTCATTGACCTCCTGAAGAAAAACATTGAAGTGTTCGCCTGGACACCTTATAAGATGTCGGGCATAGACCCAGACTTCATCATCCATCACCTCAACGTCAAGCCGGAGTGCCGACCCGTCGTCTAGAAAGCTCGGCGATCGGCGGCAGCACATACCGACGCCATCATAGAAGAAGTTGATCGTCTGACCAAAGCGCAGCGATCCGAGAAGTTCACTATCCCACCTGGTTGGCCAACACGGTGATGGTTAAAAAGAAGACAGACAAGTGGAGGATTTGTGTAGATTATACCAACCTCAATGAAGCTTGCCCCAAAGACAGCTTTCTAGTTCCAAGGATTGATTAGCTGGTCGACTCAACGGCCGGACATCCCAGAATGAGTTTCATGGATGCCTACCGAGGGTATCATCAGATTGCAATGTTCGGCCCGGACCAGGTGAAGACATCTTTCATCACTCCCAGAGGCCTCTACTGCTACAGGGTCATGCCCTTCGGCCTAAAAATGTCGGGGCAACTTTTCATAGAATGATCACGAAAATGTTCAACTCTCAGCTCGGCGACATCATGGAGGCCTATATCGATGATATGATAGTCAAGAGCAGGACCGAAGAGCATCATATGGCAGATCTTCAAGCCGTCTTCAACGTTCTCAAGAAACACAAGCTTCGGCTCAATGCTTCAAAATGTGCATTCGGCGTCGGCTCAGGTAAATTTCTGGGTTACCTGGTCACACGCCGAGGCATTGAGGCCGACCCATCTCAGATCTCGTCCATTCAGAAGATAGAAGAGCCCAGAACATTAAAAGAAGTGTAGAAGCTGACAGGTATGGCCGCAGCCCTTAACCGGTTCATCAGTAGGTCTTCAGACAAATGCCGACCATTCTATGAGGTATTAAGGAAGAACACCCGACGACATTTTCTATGGACCGAGCAGTATAGGGAGGCCCTCGACAATCTCAAAGAATACCTCTCTTCGGTTCCCCTGCTTGCCCAAACCGATGCAGGGGGAAGAGTTGTACCTTTACCTGGCCGTCACTTCACATGCCGTCAGCTCAGCATTGGTTCAGCAAGAGGGGCCTGAGAAGGTACCGGTCTACTTTTCAAGCAAGTCACTCATCAGCGCAGAAACCAAGTATCTTCCTCTCGAAAAACTTGCATATTCTCTGGTTATTACTTCCAGGAAACTGGCGCCATACTTCCAGGCGCATACTATTGTGGTCTTGACCGAGTTTCCTCAGGCGTTGCTAAAACGCGACGACCTATCTGGCCGAATTACTAAGTGGGCCGTCGAGCTGGCAAACTTCGACATCAAATTCCAGCCGAAGACAACAATCAAAGGCCAAATCTTGGCTGACTTCCTTGCTGAATTCTCTCCTCGGCCATAAGATCCTCAGGCAGAAGAAATCATTTCCGACCAAATCCCCCCACAGTCGCTGCTAAATCAGGACTCGTGGAGGATGTTTGTCGACGGTGCATCCAATTGCCGAGGGAATGGAGCCGGAGTTGTCCTCATTTCTCCTAAGGGCGTCACTCACGAACATTCCCTCTGGCTCAACTTCAGCGCTTCCAACAATGAAGCAGAGTATGAAGCCCTTCTGGCCGACCTGAAAGCTAGCGAAGAGCTGGAGATTCAGAGACTTAGCATCTACAGCGACTCTCAGCTCGTAGTCAATCAGATCAACGGCGACTACGAGTGCCGAGACGAGCGGATGGGAAAATATATACAGAAAGCCAAGGAAAAACTGGGTCTGTTCAAACAATTCCAACTCCAGTAGGTCGGCAGGGAACAAAATGCCTATGCCAACGCCCTAGCTGGAATAGCCTCAGCAGCAGAAGTCAAAGAGCAGAGGACGGTCAGCGTCCAAAGCCTGGATCAACCCAGTATAGAAGCACCGAAGTAGTCAGCCGTCTTCCTCATCAACCAGGGTCCCAGCTGGATGGACCCCATCATCTCATTTCTGAAGGACGGATCACTACTAGAAGACAAGAGGGAGGCCCACCGAATCGTCCATAAGTAGGCTCGGTTCTGGCTAGGCCCTCAGGAGAAGTTGTATAAACGGTCATTCTCAGGACCGTACCTCCTCTGTGTACATCCAATGTTGGTGGAATGAGTACTGCAAGAACTCCACGCCGGCAGCTACGGAGCCCACACAGGGGAAAGGTCTATTGCTCACCGGGTCATCTCGCAAGGGTATTGGTGGCCGAATATGATGGAAGATGGGGAGCAGATTGTGAAGAAGTGTGACGCCTGCCAGAGGTTCTCCCCGATCATCAGACAGCCTTCCGAAGAGCTTACGTCGCTGACCAGTCCATGGCCTTTCGCTCAGTAGGGCTTGGACATCGTCGGCAAGCTCCCCACGGCACCAGGAGGATGCAAGTTTTTGATCACGGCAACAGATTACTTCTCCAAATGGATGGAGGCCGAACCGCTAGTCACCATCGAAGACAAAGACGTCAAGAGGTTTGCCTGGAAGAATGTTGTCTCTCGCTTCGGCATTCCTTACGCTTTAATTTCGGACAATAGCACTCAGTTTGTGGGGGACCTCTTCACCAGTTTTTGTGCCGAACATCGAATCAGATTCTACAACTCAACACCCCACTATCCACAAGGCAACGGACAGGCCGAAGCATCGAATAATACGATCGGCAACGACATCAAGAGGAGACTTCAAGCAGCAAAAGGAAGATGGACCGAAGAACTTCCTAGTGTCTTGTGTGCTTACCGAACAACTCCTCGGCGCTCCACAGGGCATACCCCATTCTCATTAGCCTTCGGCATGGAAGCAATCATCCCACTGGAAGCCGGATTGCCGACGATCAGAACTCAAGCATTTGAATAGGCCACCAACAATGCATCAATTGAGAAGGATCTGGACCTGACCGAAGAAAGAAGAGATTCGGCTAGGATCAGACTAGCCTCCTACCAACAAGGAGTGGCCAGAAATTTTGCACGATCGGTCTGGCCTAGGGCCTTCAAGATTAATGACCTAGTCTTAAGAAAAGTTGTGGGAAACAAGAAGAAAAGCTCAGACGGCAAGCTCGGTCCGAATTGGGAAGGGTCGTACAGAGTGGTCGGCCATGCAGGGACCGGAGCTTACCGGCTTGAAGAGTTAGATGATAGATCAGTACCAAGGCCGTGGAATGACACTAACTTAAGACTGTACTACCACTAGCAAACATGTAATCTGGCCTAGGGCCCTCAATCAATGAATTCATTTCTCTAAGAATCCTCATGCTCAGATTTTTCTATCTTCTTCTTCGGTGCCATATCACCAAAACAGATTACAGTTGCCGTTAATCTACAAAATGTGCATGCAGCTCCTTGGTGGTTTTGCCGAGGAAGCTTACAGCTCTTCGGTGCTATACTACCGAAGCAGCTCACAGTTGTCGTTCATCTACAAAACGTGCATGCATCTCCTCGATGGTTTTGCCGAGGAAGCCTACAGCTCTTCGGTGCTATACCACCAAAGCATCTTACAGTTACCGTTCATCTACAAAACGTGTACTCAGCTCCTCGGTGGTTTTGCCGAGGAAGCTTACAGTACTTCGGCGGTTTTGCCGGAGCAGCTAACAGTTGCCGTTTACCTTTAAAATGCACAGGCACCTCTTCGGTGGCATTGCCGAAGCAAGGTTCAAAGTTCTCATTTATCTGAAAATGTACAAGTATCACCTCGGCTATTATGCGTGGAGCTGGAGCAACCCACAATCACAAGCCATTATGCTATGCTATCGAGCCGAGACAAACGTTTTGCCACAACAAACCCTTTATCTCGGCTAGGGGAAGGAGTGCACATACCAAGCATAAAACAAGTACGACGTACAGACAAAAGACTTAGCAAAAACTACAGAAAAGTTCTTCATTACAAAGTCAAGGTGGACCAGCCACAAGTCGGCCCAGCCTACAAAACAGAAAAAAGAAAAACAAAAGCGCAGAAAGAAATCAGGCAGCCGGCTCAGCTGGGTCGACAACAACAGCGGCTGGATCAACAGCCTCAGTCGCAATGACAGCTGGGCCGGCGGAGTAGACCGAAGCCAAGCCCCACTCTTGGCCGACCTCATGATGACAGCTGGGCCGGCACAGACCCAATCCTTCTGAAAGAGCTTCTCCTTGAGCCGACCCACCTGATCACGGCACTGCGTCGAGGCCTCGTCAAAGCCGCAGTTGTATTCCGCTTCGGCCTCAGTGACCGCCTTGTTGTTCTCAACTCGGCCTTTATCCAGAGATTCTCGGCTTCGACCTCAGTGATCCGATAAGTTTTAACATTCAGCTCGGCCACGTTGATCTGGACCATTGTCTCCAGACCTTTGGCCCTCTCCCTCAACTCAGCCAAGGATGTGTCCGCCTCGTCAATATTTTTGCGGCTCTCCTCGGCCTCACCCTCCGCTGCCCGGCGGGCAACCTGGAGATCACCGATCTTGCGGTCCATGCCGGTGCCGGTGTGCATCATCTGCAAAGAAAGGCATCATTAGAGCCGTGCCGAGGTGAAAGATAATGTATGAGAGTAGTCAATAAATATTCTTACCTGGGCAGCGTGGTACATCATCTGCTGGAAACAGGTCCGGGGCCCGTTGGGAAGCCGCTCCATCTCCTTCGGTAGGGTAAAGGCCTGAAGTAGCGCCATCGCCACCTTTGGACGGTCCGCCAGCAGATCGCCGTCAACGGCCTCAATGCCCTCGAAGGAGAGCTTCGGCGCCCATAGCTGCACCGCCTTCTCAGAGGACCCCGTCGTCTCAATGGTCGTTGGGTCAGGAACAACCGTCTTCTCTGCTGCCGATGCAGAGTGTTCGGTAGCAGACACATCCTCAAATTGTCGGGCCCTCTTCTGAGCCCGGGCATCCCTCAGCTCGGCCTCTGAAGGCCGACTTCTGGTCTGGCCCGCCGGTACTTCCTTGGTGATAGCCATCAAGGGCTCAACATCAGCGACCTCAGCTGCGTCGCCCATGAATTCCTCCTCAAGATCAATGACCTTCTTGGGGCCCATTTCTTTTTCGGCTGGATGTTCGGTGGAAGGTTCAGCTGAGAGCCTGGAAGATGCCTCAGCTGGAGCTGGTTGGGACCGGAGAGTATGGGTATACGAAGGCATATACTCCAATAGCGTCGGCGTCGAACGACATTCCTTAGGGAGTTCAAAAAATTTCTTAACCCTATTCGCGTCGGCCTGGGCTTTCAAGTTGCTGAGGACCCCAACGCCTGCAAAAGAAAACAAACAGTCAATAAATCTTGATGAAAGAATTAACCTCAGCCGAAGGAGAAAAGCTTACCAGAGACGCCCCGCAGGAACGGTACGGTAAACTGCATGTCCACACCATGATTAAGTGGGACGAAGAAGTTGCCAAAGACAATCATCGTGTCCTCGGCATACTTATAAAAGTCCGGCAAATTAGTGATCAAGCCGGACTGATTAGGTCTTCTGTCCAGGTAATACTTCCTGGACTTCTTGTTGAAGCCGACCAGATAGCAGCCGAAGATATCGGGGAAGCTGAGTCGGTCAGACCGAGGAAGGGTCTCATTCAGCTTTCCAACCCCCATCAGAATCCAGAAGACGTTCACCGTCACTTGGGACGGTGTGATGCTGAGCTTGCCGAAGAAGCGAGTGAGCATAGGGTGGAAGGGGAATCTGACTCCCCCCTCAACAACAGCGATGATAGGTATGTGAATGAAGTTCGGCCCCAGCTCTGTGTCACCGACAGGGGCTATCAGAATGTTGACATCGGTCGGGATCTTGAACTCCTCTCTGAAATGGCGGAGCTCCTCCGGGGTATCCAGGTACTGCTGAAACTTTTCGGACCTCCTCTTCGGCGCCATTTGTTGGATCTGAAAAGAGCACCAGCAGAAAGGCACCGTTAGTCGGTCCGGCATCAACCTGCATGGTTAAGCATAGGGAGACCATTGGTTTGGCCTTCAACCAGTAGCCAAGGCCATTCGGCTCGGCCAAGAACATGTTGAGTGTTCATCTTCAACCTTGCAGCCCAGAAACTTGCAGGAAGCTTCCAAGCCACAAAAATGGCAAGGAAGATGAACTCCAATGGAAAAGCATCGCAAAATCGACGGGAAAAGCAGAAAATAGAGCGAATGCTTGGAGAGAAGATGAATAGTGGTTACCTGGAGTGCGGCTGGGGCTGGAGAAACTCAAGAACACTCACCGGAATCTAGGAAGCAGGTTGGCCGGAAATTGCCTGGAAAGCTCGCCGGAAATCGCCTAGAGCAGGAGAGAGAGAAGCAAACAGGAGAGTTTGAAAAACCCTAAGGACGCCTTTTATAGGGGATGATCTGGAATTCAAAAAGGGTGACCAGTCGAACCGCCTTAGCAGGTCACCACGCGTCTCTCATTATTGCACCGCATGGAGAATTGTGTCGGCGCAGCCAGACTGACAACGCATGATCATGATGTCCCATCCGCCACAGGGCCGACCAATGACAGTGCGCCACGTTGACTGTCCAACCACCGTATCAGGCGCACGTAGGCCAACGAAGCGACAGCTGTTGGTGTGATGTCAGCACAAACGCGCCTTCAACGCAGACGGCCACACGTATGCAGATTCAAACTGACGGTTCAATAAAGCTGTCAGGGGTCCGAGTTCCAAGACAATCCAGTGGTCTAGCCCTCCTCCTTTTCGGCACCTGTACAGCCCATCGGCACCAAGTCAACCCCACTTCGGCCAAAATGCCTGGCCAAAGGGGTTGAGGGGCTATTGTTGGGGGCTGAACTAATCAGAGGCCGGAGCCACGACCTCCTCCAGGAGGACCACAACGCAGGCCAGCTATCAGGGGGCCGAGCAAGGCAGAGCCGGCGTCAGGACCTCCCTGGGACTCTCTCCGGCCAGAAGACTTAAAGTCCAGAGGTGGTGCCTAGCCGAAGATACAGCAAACTGAGGTCATGCGGTCGAGCAAAGCCAAGGGCCGACGGCAGGAGCTTCCTCTGGGTCACTTCTGTGCAGAAGGTTCATTACCCAAGGATGGACCCTATCAACAGCCAGTTGCACCAAAGCGTGTCGCTTCGGCCGAACAGGACAAATACATCGTTTGCTGCAAAGATTCCCTCGGAGACAGCATTCCGGGTTTTGCGCACATGGCAGACACACGCCTGACACAGAATCAGCTTTTCCGTGATTCCCGCCGCATGCCAGACATGCTTTATCATCTTTTTTGCCGCCCAATGCTGTCAGGCGGCGCCACCTGACACTGTCAGATGTTCAGGCATGCAAATGGGACAGGCGCACTGCCCCAAGGCGCAGCACAACAATTCACTCGCGCCGAAGCGCGGACCCTCACTCTCCGCTGGTTCTATAAATAGAGGAAGCATTCAATGCAGAGGTAGACCTTCTATCTCTAGCCCAAGTTCTGTCCATTTGCTTTCTCACTCTAAAAACTCGCCTGACTTTGCCATCGGAGGGTCCACTGGCGACATCCGCCGGTAGCCTAACGTTTCTCTATTTTCAGCTAGGTCCGTAGCCTCTCTTCCACCGCTAGCTCCCGGAGACCACCGCAGGAAAGGCTTACCCCCAATACTAATCATTATAAAGTCACCGCAGGAAAGGCTTACCTCCTTTGTCTGGACGAGGGAGTCTCTTGGATCAGACGAGCGGGTCAGGAAGTTGTATTTACGTGCAATGAAGCTTGGTCCGGACGAGGCATAGCAAGTTCCGGACGACCTGATGTAAATTTATTCGATTTTATATATTTTAAGTGTTTTATGTATGGATTAGTAGGGGGTATATATAGGAAACCTTCTTCTTCTTCCTTGAGAGCTTCCATGGCTTCCCATCCTTTCATGAGTTCTTGGTTTGTGAGATCCATGGAAGGCTAAACCCCTCCTCTAGGGTGATGGCTACGTTCCTCTCCAATTGATGTGTACTTTATGTGTCGGGTAAAGTTTAATGTATTATGTATGGATTTTATATACTTCAATGATAGATTAACATTGCTTTCATTCATATTCTAGAAATCGAATGCCATACACGCATGCTCTTGATTGATTGAATCACAACTTTCAGATTTGAGACGTTATATTCTCGCAAGACGACTTGTGCACATACGGGAATATCCTAGATTGGAGACACATGTCGTGCTACGAAGATATTATGTGCCAAATGAGAGTTGTGTGTTTCCCTTCGTTTTTATGCAGATTTGGCCAATCCTCATTTAGACATAGGTTTTATCAAACTTAATCATGCATGTGGAATGCTATTCATAAGGATTGGACAACGCCAGAACCTTAGACTCTCTCTCAATTAATTTCAATCTCATTTAATTTAGTCTTGCAATTTAGTTGTTAACTTCAAATCAAAAATCAAAACCCCAAACCAACTCCTTTTATTTTACAAATCAACTTAGAAGACTATTAAAAATTGTTTGGCTTAAACCATTATTGTCCCTGTGGATCGATACTCATACTTTCCACTGTTCTTTGAATAGTGTTAATTATCGAGTTTTATAAATTTAATCTTGACCCCAAACGACGCGGTCAATTTACGTTATGATTTGGTCTGGAGTGGTTAAGTAAATCACTTGGCATCTGTCTCGATGAACCTCAGAGGATGGGTCAGGGTCGTGACAAAGACGATAGAAGAATAGAATTTTGTTTGTTGCTTAATACCAGTTTGTAACTATAGGTATCCAACCCTTGAGTTTGAAAGATGGCTTGTGATTTGGTTTCAGAATTTAAAGTAAAAAATATAATAACTAAAACAAACTTAGACGATAATCTATGAACTTAAAGGAAACAAGTAGAATAAACATTTTGTAAAGAGAGCTCTAATTTAAAATTCTATACTTAGAGAAGTTGATTGATGAACTACGCTAACAACTTAATGGAAGACAAGCTAAGGATCACAAGATTACAACTTTAACATCAATACAATAAATAGAACTTGAATTTGCAAAACTAGGAAATTAATTTAACTTGAAACTTTAAATTACGACGACTTGCTTAAGAAAACTTGGTCAAAATTATTTAACTTACAATGACCCGCAAGCGTGTATTACAGGTTCCAGTGTGGATATCCCTGCAGTCGATGTTATACTTGTCGGCCAACTCGTTGGCCTTCCTCTGGTAGTGACGAAGTCCCGATTATAGTCCGTCCTACACTCCCCAATGCTCCGGACATCTGAGTCTGAAGCGACCATCATTGAACTCGGTCTTCAAGTCATCTATTCGATGGTCTCTGTGCTATGTCAAACGACCTCTGATGTGTATGCCTACATGGCAATGACTTACCTGCCCTCACGATGACTCCGACCTAGCCATTGTTCCTCAATATTTCGGCCCTCAACAATAGCCTCTTAACCTGTCTTTGACTTTGTCTGAAGGATGGTTGAATTATGTCTTGGTCATCAATCTGTAGCACTCTACATGTCACACGCTGATTGGTCATGTCAGGCAGTAGAGTGACACTTCCAATGCGTTAGTTAT
>NMUG010000236.1:0-24928 GCA_002855965.1 Monotropa hypopitys
TTTAAGGAGTAAAAAGTAGTTTATTGCATTGTGTTAAAAAACTGTTTTTAACACTAATTTTTAAACTGTTAGTTTAATTTAAAAATAAAATAACAGTTTCAAAACAGTTTTTACTTAAAAATATTTCAAACAATAAAACATTAAAAACAGTTTTTAACACAATGACAATAATATTGTGTTATTTTGTTAAAAATAATTTTAACTTGAAAATAATTTAAACTATATATATGTTAAAAAACAGTTTAAAATTTTTTAAATTATATATATGTAAAAACAATATTTTAATTATATATATATTAATTATATATAATAGAGATGGAAGGTAGAGGGGTTAGATGTCTTTTGCCCCCTATTTTGTCTCTGAGGGTGTGTGAAATCTTTCTCTCAAAAGCAAAACAGGAAGTGTCTCATGCCCTCTCTCTCTCACGCCAAAAAAAAAATAAAGATGTGGAGGTCTCTCTCTTAAGATTTTTTGCTGCTTCCCAAAAACACACCCCACCAAAATCCAAAAAAAAGAACTAATAAAAATACAGTTTCCTATTTTAAAACCTTTAACCTTTAATTTAAAACATTAACATATAAAAACTTTCCTATATTAAACATCTTTTTCAAATTTTAAAATCCATTAAAATCTTTTTAATTTTTTAGCAAACATATAAAAATCTTAATTTCATTTTCTAAAAAATGTATTTAATAACTTTAAAATGGCAACAACACATTTTTAATTTGAAATCATTTTAATGCCATTTTTTAAAAAAGTTTTTTGAATTGGAATAATTTTAAATAACAAGAATTTTAATTAAAATCTCATTCCTTTTTCTTTTCCTTTTTAATTCAACGGTAACAAAATAATTTAGAAAACTTCTTAATTTCCTTTATTTGTGTTTTAACCGAAACAAAATATAAAATCATTTAAAACATTTTTTAAGATTTTAAATTAAGAAAACCATTTTAAAAATATATTTCAAAATAGATTTTAAAAATACGAAACGCATTTTTAATAAACTTAGGAAATGAATTAGGATCGACAAACCTAAATAAAACGTGAGACGGGCAATCGATTTCTAGAGACGTGCAACTAACAACACGAAAATAATTCAACGACCAAAATCAATAAAAGCATAAAAAATCTAATGCATTATGCAATGAAAGATTTTTTAATTTAATAAATGCAATGAATGATTTTTTGATTTAATAAATTGCTCTCAAGGACTAATTTTAATAATCATTTCAGTTTAATTTTAATGCACGATTATACCTGTATTTTACCTTTGTGAGCCATTTCTTAAATTCTGTCTTCAAGTTGCCTTTACAATTCTTCAAATCTTCAATTTTACATTTCTTCATTCCCACCATGATTCAATCTTATCTAATATTCTACGAAAAATTAAATAAAACTTTTACATAGCCCGATAGTTCTTATGAACCCGGAAACAAATAACAACACAAAAATTCTCTACAGTAATCACAGATTCGTCTTCAAATAGGAGCTTTACCGCAGCGGGCAAATGAGTTCCCTGCTCGGAGATTAAGACTGCCCCTATTCCAGCGCCTTTCAGATTGTATGCTCCGTCGAAAAAGAGTTTCCATTCGGGAATTTGGACATCTTTTTCTAAACAGAAGATTGCCTCGTCAGGAAAAAGAGGCTCCATTAGTTTCTCATCTTCGAGGGGATTTTCGGCTAGGTATTCTACTATGACTCTTCCCTTCTCTGACTTTTGGGTAGCAAGACGATGTCAAATTCTGACAAGATCATATGCCATCTCGCGATTCGACTTGAAAGCGTGGGTTTCTCGAAGAGGTATTTTAATGGGTCCATCCGAGATAACAGATAGGTAGTATGATGGATCATATAATAGCGAAGCCGGTGAGCTGCCCAAGCCAGCGCGCAACAAGTTTTCTCTAGCGCCGAATAGTTGTTCTCATATGCGAGAAACTTCTTGCTCAAATAATAGATGGCTTGCTCTTTTTGTCCGTCCTCTGAGTATTGCCCCAGCATGCACCCCATAGAATGATCGAGCACGGTTAAATACATAAATATGGGTTTATTGGGTTGCGGTGAGACTAAGATGGGTGGTTGAAGCAGATATTGTTGGATCTTTTCAAAAGTAGTCTGACACTCGGCGGTCCAGTCTTGAGGTGCATTTTTTCGTAGCAGTCGATATATGGGGTCACAAACTTGTGTCATTTGTGCTATAAAGCGACTGATGAAGTTTAGCTTTCCTAAGAAGGAACGGACTTCTGTTATACCAGATGGTACTAGTATTTTGAGGATGGCTTGGATTTTTGTCGGGTCTATCTCGATACACTTCTGACTGACCATAAATCCCAACAGTTTCCCAGATGTTACTCCAAATGCACATTTAGCTGGGTTTAGCTTTAACTGATACTTACGAAGATGCTCGAATACTCGTCAGAGGTTTAGCAAATGCTCTTCCTTTTGTCGAGACTTGATGGTTATGTCGTCTATGTAAACCTCCATCTTTTTATGAATCGTGTCATGAAACAACATGACCATTGCCTTCTGGTAAGTTGCGCCTGCATTTTTTAAACCAAATGGCATAACCTGATAGCATAAGACTCCCCATGGGGTAAGAAAAGCGGTTTTGTCTTGGTCTTCTGGGGCTATCTGAATTTGGTTGTACCCTGAAAAGCCATCCATGAAAAAAAAACATCTCGTGACCTACCGTATTGTCTACGAGGATGTCAATATGAGGCAAAAGGAAATTGTCTTTCGGACTAGATTTGTTCAAATCTCGATAGTCAATGCACATTCAAACTTTTCCGTCCTTCTTTGGCACGGGGACTATGTTGGCAAGCCATTGGGGATATTCTACCATCCGCAGAAAACCGGCGTTGAACTGCTTTATCACTTCTTCCTTGATTTTTAGACTCCATTCTGGTCGGAGTCTTCTCAACTTTTTCTTGATAGGCCTCATGGATGGGTCTATGGGGAGCCGATATTCTACAATTGAGGTATTATGCCCCGGCATATCCTCATATGACCAGGCAAAGATGTCCTGGAATGCTCGAAGTAGTTCTATAAACTCAGCCTTTTGGTATGCATCTAGGTGGATTCTGATTTTAATTTCCTTAGGTGTCTCTACAGTCCCCAAATTAATGGTTTCTGTTTTCTCGACATTAGGAGTTTGCCGGTTTTTAAAATTTTCCACCATTTCTCGGATCTCATCTGGGACTTCGCGGTTAGCATTTTCGTCGACCTCTATCCCCATCAGAATCTAATTCAATATTGAAGTCATGCTCGTCCAATGCTAAGATTGTTCGATCATTTGAGTTAAAGGGGCGAATTTTAGGATTCCTGGAAAAGCAGTGATAATTTTCTTTTAGTCAGTAATTTGGCCTTGATTATTTTGACAGAGATAAATAAATGAACAGAATACACAACGCTTTTCATTTATAAACACAGCGAGATAGAATAAAACGCAATTCAAATAAGGAAAGCACATAAACTTTATTTAGCAGAAATTAAAATACAAAAGACATGGGCCAATCTTGTCGTGGTTTACCAAAACACACGGGCTTTTTTCATTGGGTAGGACGTCCAATTGTGCAGCTTTTCACCTAGATAGGCTGTACGGATAGTATCCTGCAGGTTGCTGAGAGTTTGCGGCTAGCCTTGGTCATCATCATCTAGTGAGGCATCTTCAGAAATAATGTTAACTGTTGGATGGTTTGGAAGTGGATTGGTGGTGACATTAGGAGACATCTTGGCATCTTCCAGGTTTATGATGTCAGCTTCAATAAGATCCTGCACTTTATGCCTCAAGGTCCGGAATTTCTCCGTTTCATGCCCTAACTGATTCGAATGGAAGGCACACTGCAGATCACTTCGGAAGTTCTCTGGAAGGGGGTCAGGAGGTGAGCGTGCTGGAATGAGAGTCAAGTGTCCTGAAGATAAGAGGTGTTAGTACACCTCTGTCATGGGAATTGCTAGTGGGATAAAATTCCTATTCCTCCATACATTTTGCAGAGCATTCCGTGGAAACGAGCCCTGTGGTGCTGAATTTTGGAAGTTCGGATTTTGATAGATGTTTGGCGGATTCTGATACATATTTTGGGGAGGGTAGAAATTGGATTGTTGCTGAGGGAAGTTGGGATATCCTTGCTGGAGAGAGACTTGGTTGTTGGGCCTTGGAACCGACATAATGGCTGAGACCTCAGCTTCCTTAGCCTTTTTGGGAGGAGGCTTTTTGACATTCGATGAGGAGGAGTCTTCCGTTTTAGCATAAGGGTCCAGGATTTTTCCAGTATTGATTCTATCTTCAATCATATCTCCTTGCAAGATGATTTCATTAAACGACCTCCCAATGGAGGTGCAAAACTTTTCGTAGTACATTCTCTGGAACGTCTGCACAAACAGATGAACATATTCAAAATCTGCCAGGGGTGGATCAACTTGTGTTGCTTGGCTCTTCCATCTAAGAGAATATTTGCAGAATGTTTCCCCAGATTCTTGCTTCATTCTGATAAGGAACAGACGATCAACTGCAATTTCCGTGTTGTGGCGATACTGTTGGACAAACTCTTGTGATAGGTCTGTCCATGAGCAGAAGCGTTTCAAATCTAAGTGAGCAAACCATTGTGTCACTGCCCCGGTTAAGCTGTGCTGAAAAAGGTGCATCATTAATCCTTCGGGATTATGATATCTGCACAATGCTCCAGCATATAGACGTAAGTGCGTCATGGACTCGCCTGTACCATCGTATTTCGAAAAGTCTGGGATTTTAAATTTGAATGGTAACTACATGCCTGGGTAAAAGCAAAGATCTTTGAAACTTATTGGTGTATACGCATTTGACCCTCGGAGGGATCTAAGGGCAATTACTGGACTTTCAAAGTCAATGGTGGATCTTCTTTCCTGACAGGGATGTCGTTCAAATGACTTTCTAGGTCGTCTTGGGCGTGTAGGAAAGTAGGGAGAGTTGGAACATAGTGTGGTTGAGTGGGTAAAGTGACAGTTGTTGGTGGTGGAGGAAGGTTCCCTATCGGTAATGATGGATTTGGGATTTGCACGACAGGGATTGATCCTGTCGGCCCTGGAGTGGTTCCGGCGTTAGGTGGCATTGGGTGAGAGGAAGGTGGATTGACCCCGGCGGATTGGAGCACATGTAGGTTTTGATGTTGAGTCATCAGGGCCTCCACGACGGCTTGAAGATTATCCATAGATCTGCTGATAGCCAGATGTTCCTCTCTAGATACTGTTTCAGGCTCATGCAAAGTCTGATTTATCGCGTCTTCAGCCATGGTTTGAGCCAAAGATCGAGTAATCCTTCTATGTGAACTTTGGGGAAGGTCTGAGTGAGCCGTGTTGCTATCTGTGTGACAACACTAAGCTTAGATCAGTAAACCAGAAAAACTCTCTAGGGATACTGGAGACAAATGGACTTCTTTTAAATTTATAACTCGGGACATGCCCCGGACATTGAAGTCTGGAATGTTATCTCGAGTTGTAAATTGTTTTTGGAAAAAATGACCGATGAGTCCATAGTCTAATTCTAACCAGTATTCCTAGAGACATTATCTATATTTTTTTAAAAATCTTTTGGTATTTAACAGAATGTATATAAGGATTCTCTTCAGAAATGAATATTCTCTCATAATAATAACAACATGGTTTTGGTTTATGACTCTTTTTTGGCTTTTCAATATGCAAAATGAGGCTATGCAGTTGATAGGTTTCAAAGGTTCCCAAATCTTCAGACCTCCGGCCCCCGAAGGGTACCAACTTTGAGTCGGTGATTTGGTTGGGGTGCCTCATTTCGGCCACGGACTTTTTAGGGTCGCGCAGTTTACTGTCGGGCCCCCGATGGGTTGATAGGGTAGCATCCATTTTGGGCAGTCATGACCTCCACCCAAAATAGGTAATGATACAAATGATGTATGAAAAATTTACAATTAAATAAAAGTAAGAGATTTTTTTTGAAATTGAAGGGAATCCTTTTTGCAGTATGTGAATATACAAATAAATAATAAGCGCATTGGCGCAGCAAAAATATTTTCAGCGAAGATTTTTTTTAGCGGAGCACGCCACCTGTAATATCCCTGAAAAGAATAAACAAATGTACATCAGTAATATTGGCCGAGAGATGATTGATTATTGGGTTACAAGAAATTTTATTTTTGAAAATTTTTGGAAGCTAAAATCCTCAAGTCCCCAGCAGAATCGCCAGTTGTCGTGCCGGGAAAATCTTTTGCCTCCCTTCTTCGCTTCCGCTCGTGTTTTCGGGGGTTGCACTTCCGGGTGGTGTACTTTGGATTTTCGAGGTTTAATGTGACTGTGGTTGCCGGATTCTGTCGAGTGCTCCTTTCGGGTGCTAGTCCTTCGGAAGCTGGGTGTCGGTTGTTGACCGAAGGCTGGAGTGGTCCCTGCACACAAATAAAGGGTCCCCCCGCTTGGCTCCTGCAAAACAATAGTTAGTCCCTTCGGTTGGTTGTGACCAACGGGGCCTCCGATGCTTAAGTTAGTATCTTTTTGTGGAGGGTAAAGCAAACGAAGGAGGCCGGACAGTAGCGGTCGGGGGTCAAATAATGGATCCCGTGAACAGTACCCCATAGGGGGTATTTATAAGGGGATGTTGTCTTGGTGCTCAAGAATGTTGTATGGGCCGCACGTCGTGGGCCCTTAAGTGGGCCAGGATGACTAATGGACCGGGGCAGGTTGTATGGATGGGGTATCGGGGCGGATACCTCACAGCGTTGATGGAAGGTTGGCTCTTCGGCGAGGACTAGTCCGTATGGCAGTGGGTCCCGAGTAACAACGGGAATACCGAAGGAGCTCCCATCCGGGCACTGGCAGTCGGTGGTCTTGCGAGGCCCTCGGACTGGATGGCCTATGGTCCGGAAATAATGACCGACGCGTTTATGATAGGTTTTTATAGTAGGCTTTACCTCAGGGCATAGGTCCGGTCACCACAATAGCCCCTCAATCTTTCCCAAATATTTGGAAAAGATTGATATTGGTTCACTGGACGCTATGCTCCGGGGGAGCAATTTTTCATCAAAGTTTTATGCGACGTCATCTGTGACGTTATCTGACAGGCGTCATGACAGCGATTAGACACAAGTGTCAGGGGTCGCCATGCGTCAAGCCCCGATTTGCCGGTCAGATGGACCACCTCGGTATATGTGCAAGAATAATTAATGTTCAACAGCTGTGTTTCGTACCTGAGGGAGCCTATAAATGGGCTTGTGCAGTATGACCTTCGGTACTCATCTTGCGTATAGGAAGACTCCAGAGAGCTACATACCCTTCGGTAACAGCTTTCCTCTGCTCGTCATGGATCAGGTAATTGACTTGACTTCCGCTTCGTCGCATTCTGAGTTGGAACCTTTGTTTCACCCGACTCCCAGAGAGCTTACACCCAAGGTCAGCTCAAAGATGTCATCACCGGTCGTTGCTATTACACCTGGAGCATCTTCTTCGAGACAGCCTCCGGCTGGCAACCGGGCTAACATTGTTCGGCACTTCTTAGATGAGAACGAACCCGTATATGTGGCTTTGGGAGGTCGACCGGATAGAGCATTAGGAGGATCAAGAAGGGGAGCCGGCGATCGGTCTTGCCCGTACCTTCGCTACTTTCGGGGGGAATTACTGAGTTTGAGGAGTTCTCCCGTCGGTATGAGATTCCGAGTACAGTGACTTGTGCGGAGGTTGGGTCGTTGGTTACATATTCTAGTGGCCAGCGTCCTGCACCGGTCGATCTATTTATCGAGGTGGCCCTGTCGGACAAGGTGCTCTAGGTAGGCTTTGAAGGAAAGGCAGGATGTCGTGAAGTGTCCCCTTTCCTGGTGGTAAGTGCAGTAGGCCTTCCCATTAGGATGCTTTTCTCCGAGCTTGTGATCTGGCTTCCTGAAGAATGGCTCGTCCCTGATCAGCCGGAGGATAATGTAGATTGGCTCTGTAAAAACCGTGGTCTCCGCCATGTAGTCCTCCAGTTTTGGCGCTTTCCTCTCTCCAATTTTCACGATGTTGACCTGCCTCCAGTTGTGCTGGGCGGGGGCAGGCCGGACCTGTGGTGGTCGGATGGAAGCTCGCTCTGCCAAGAGCTCCTCCAGCTGATAGAACTTGTCGATCATATGCATAAGGTCCTCCATGTTCTCCGCTGGATGGAGCATGAGCTCCCGAAGCATGGTACTTTCGGACTCTAGGCCCAGGTTGAAGGAGGACGTGGCGACTCCCTGATCGCAGTTCTGGATGTCATTTTACAGCTCCCAGTAACGGTCGGCATACTGCCGGAGAGTCTCATCTGGTCGCTTCCTGAGGCTAATCAGAGAGTCGACCTCTTTCCTTTACTTTCCGCTAGTAACGAAGCGGGCAAGGAAGGCCCTCTCCAGGTCTCTGAAGCTCCGGATGGACCTAGGGGAAGTTTATTGAACCAGAGCGAGCCCTGAGTGCCAAGGCTGGTGGGGGACGGCATCGCTCAGAGAGTAGAGCACTGTGATCTGCCGGAAGTAGATGAGGTGTGTATAGGCATCGGTTTTTGGTTCATACCTGGTGAACTTCGGCAGACTGAACCTAGGGGGAAGGGCGGCCGGATCGATGGTTCAGGAGAAAGGAGAGAGGCTGAGTTGCTCCAGGCGAGCGTCGACTGCCTGAAGGGCCTGCCCAGTGGGTCGCTCGGCGTGGTGGTCCCCTCGATGGCGCCGATGCTCCCTCATGTCATCGTCTGAGGCCGGAGAGCGATGTCGCTGCCTTTCTTCTTGATGATGGTGGTGCTTCTCCTTTTGGTGACCGGAGTCCTCTGTCTCCGGCCAAAAGTCCTGGAGATTGCGTGGGCAGACCTCAATGAACTCTCTGCCTTCATACATGTAGAGCGGGATGGATTCAGGGCGTTTGGGGCACCGACTGTTGCCCTCCGGTTGGTCTGTCCAGCATTCGTGCCCTTCGTCTACTGCCTTTCCTTTGCGCTCCCTGTTTTCATTTGATCTATGTTGTTGCCTCCGTCGTCCCGAGGATCGCGAAGCCGAGTCTACGGCGCCAGCTATCCTGGTCACCTGGTCCCGGAGCTGTGCAATCTCTGTGTCCCTCTCCTTCAGCATCCGGTCTATGGCCACTACATAAGCTGACCGAAGCTCCAGAGTGAGGCCGTAGGGGGAGGCGAAGAGCCCCAGGGAGACATTCTGAGGAGGGGGAGGAGGACGTACGATGGGAAGAGCTGGATCCTGGTTTATCGGATTGTTGTTACCGTCTTCCATGAGGAATAGCTCGAAAGAGGGGCAGAGAACTGGTTTCCAATGAGATTGGGGCTAGCTGTCCCACCGTGAATGCCAATTGTGGTTGCCAGATTCTGCCGAGTGCTCCTTTCGGGTGCTAGTCCTTCGGAAGCTGGGTGTCGGTTGTTGACCGAAGGTTGGAGTGGTCCCTGCACACAAATAAAGGATCCCCCTGCTTGGCTACTGCAATACAATAGTTAGTGCCCGTCGGTCAGTTGTGACCAACGGAGCCTCCGATGCTTAAGTTAGTATCTTTTTGTGGAGGGTAAAGCAAACGAAAGGAGGCCGGACGGTAGCGGTCGGGGATCAAATAATGGATCCCGTGAACAGTACCCCATAGGGGGTATTTATAAGGGGATGTTGTCTTGGTACTCAAGAATGTTGTATGGGTCGCACGTCGTGGGCCCTTAAGTGGTCCAGGACGACTAATGGACCGGGGCAGGTTGTACGGATGGGGTATCGGGGTGGATACCTCACAGTGTTGATGGAAGGTTGGCTCTTCGGCGAGGACTGGTCCGTCTGGTAGTGGGTCCCGAGTAACAACGAGAATACCGAAGGAGCTGCCATCCGGGCGCTGGCGGTCAGTGGTCTTGCGAGCCCTCTGGACCGGATGGCCTCTGGTCCGGAAATAATGACCTACGCATTTATGATAGGTTTTTATAGTAGGCTTTACCTCAGGGCATAGGTCTGGTCACCACAGCGACGTTTGAAAAATGAATTTTGATAATGGTTGGACTTACTTGATTTTTAAAATGTTCAGACTTAATAACGGTTTTATAATTACCAAGGCAATATATATTCTATTATTAATCTATTTTTCAGAATCGTCACTCGGCATAGAGTTACGGTGTGCCAAGTCACTGTTTCTTTTAGGAAAAGGTGGTCTGCGAAATTAGAAAATCATGTTCGGAGATTTGATTACGAATAGGGAAGGTGTTAGGCACCTCATTCGCCCTTTCGGTACTTCCATTTCAAAAGTAAAGTTTTTTCCAATTTAAAATCAATAATTTCTCGGCCAAGAGAAATAAATATGAAACTGATGCTTGAATGAATTCAATTGGGGTTTACAGATGGATAGCACTTTGATTCTGTTTTTGAGATTTTAAAGAATAAACTCAAATTTGATCTTTTTTTATTGTTTTTGTATTTTTTAGTCGGACAGAGGTTCGACCGTGTTTATGAAGAATGTTTTTGTTACTGATTTTGGGAATTCCAAAAAGAATATCGGGCGACCCGGTATGAACCGATTCTCGAGATATTCTTTTGATCCAAATTGGTCAGTTACTACAAGATTTCACTGAACGATACGAATCAAGGAATTAGATTTTGATTTAAAGTATTTTATTTTATAGGAGAAAAGATATTATTCTTGTTTTTGGAAATTCCAAAAGAATATCGAATGGCCTGGTATGACCCGATTCATAAGGTATTCTTTCGATCCAAATCGATCAGCTACTGCAAAACGACGTGAATCAAGGAATTGGATTTTTGAGTTTTATGATATTTTCTTTGTATTTTAAAAAGAGATTGATTTTCTTTGAATTTTTGGAAATCCCAAAAGGCATCGGGTGACCCGGTGTGACCCGATTCACAAGATGTTCTTTTGATCCAAGTTGGTCACCTACTACAAGTTTTCGTTGAACGACACGAATCGAGTGATTTCTTTCTTTTATATTTTTGGGAATGTTTGTATTTTTTGTGTATAATTAAAATGAAATGTTAAGAATGAGAGGGAGAATATGTATAGATATATATAGATATATAGACATATATATAAAGATGTAAAATATCATATATAAGTCGTGTTGGAATATTTCCGAACCGGACGACTTATATACAATATACTGATAAGGTCGGGTTTAGAAAGGAAAATAGAAATGAATAAAATGTTCTTTTGATTTTCCTTGCAAATTTCAAGAGATGAAAAATTGGCTTTAACGGCATGTCACAAACGTAAGCCAAAAATTCATAAGTCGATTTTTGCAAGTTTGGTTTCTGATTTATTCAAGGAAAAAAATGTTCCAAGATCTCTGATTATTTGACCGAACAGCCGGTAGGCATAGCCATACGCGAGGCCGAGATATCATTTAACGAAAATCTTGAAAGATTATTCTTTGAATAAAGAAGAAAGGTGGCAAGTGAGCCCAATTTCATATTTTTTTGTATTTTCGGGGCAAAGACGTATTTATGTTCTTCTCGTACGTGACGTCGAAGCAGGCGTAGCCTAGCATGTGTCAAATTCTAACGAGGAGAATGACATAAATGGTCGTCCTCTTTATTATAGGTTCTTATATATTAGGTAGATATAAGAAACGTTTTCATAATTTTCTCGCCGACGACATCGGAATAGGCATAGCCATATATGTACCGATTTAACCGGGATAGATTATGAAACTGATTCTTCGTCGCTTTGATGTTTACATTGCAGCGGTCAAAAAAAAAAAGAAAAGAACAAAATAAAAGAGAAGAAGGTATAAAAATGTCTTCTATATATTTAGCTTGAATATTTACAACTTCGAGAGTCAAAAATCTCTAACGGTAAATTCCGTAAACTATAATAAAGTATAGTATCCAGATCAAAGCCGATCCTAATACTAGACTATAGAATGGAACGTCTATATCTAGAGATAATACTCAAAGAAAATAAAAAAGAAAACAAGGTTTGTAGAAAATTCGGCAGAGGTTCGGCTGCGTTTGGTTGATTTCGCGATTTTTGGGTAGAGGTTTGGTAGTTTTTTGGAGGTTTGGCCTTGGTAATTTGGCTTTGAGGTGGCTAGATTTTGGCTTAGGAATGAGGGTTTTCTCAAGAACAAGGGTTGTTCGTGAGGGAAATGAGGTGGTAGGACTTTAGAAATGGTTGTAGGGATTTTTGGAATGATTTTGATAAGGGTTTAGGTTTTGAATGTAGGTTCTGCCCGAGCAGTGTTTGTACTGGAGAGAGTGTTTTTACTTCAAATGGCCAAGGGTCCTCTCCCAAGAGGGGGAGAGGGGTTTTTATAGAAATGTCCATGTCGCATCTATAGATGCGACATGCTGAGTCAGAAATTTTTTTATTGAAAGTGCGTTGGGAAAGGTGATTTGATGTTTTAGAAATATCGTTTGGGTGGAAATTATATCACCAAATGTGCCGAAAATCAAAAAATGTAATAAAATTAAAATGAAAATGAATTTCTAAAGTCTTCTCGGGTTCTAAAATTGATCCGAACATTTGATTTGTGCTTGCTTGGCTCTATGCTTGGCTCCGTTTCTAAAAATTCGAAGTAGATATTTGCGATGCTTGAGTCAAATCATGAATTTAGAAAATATTTCAGGACTAATCCAGACACTTTTCGGAAATTCTTTGGAAACAGTCTTTTTGCTCTGAATGAAAGGGGATGCTTCGGGCCTACGCCTTGCACTGTTCTTTATCCGTCGAATGTAATTAGCAGTAAATGTCTGTCTCTTCATACGATGTCCGTAAAAATTGTGTTTGCCAAATTCTGACGTCGGGTCGTCGTCGCAGTGAAAAATAAACAGAACGGTGTTTATGCTTGATTGAATTTTGAATTTTGATCGGATGGATTCACATTGTATGCAGCCTTCTCGGTAATGAAATTGCTGTCGACTTTTCATTCCTAAACATGATTTCGGATGCTCGTGTGAAATTCTGTTGATTCTGGAGCATAAAGCATGCATAGAGGAGTTTTATCGGCCGTCCGATTACTTCTTGTCTCGTACCGCAGGCCGAATTGAAATTCTGACTTCGGATAAACGTTCCTTAACATTTTACCACTGTTTGCTGACTGATGCATTGTCACTGACTGACGTTGGCGCTATTTGTGGGAAGTCTTGACATCCCGGAATTGTGCTCGGATTTGTTCGGAGTCTGGTTTGACCAACTTGTTGACTAGGTTGGGTCAAAATTGGGTATCAACAACACGGACTACACACGCACACCGGTCATGTCAAGCCTTGCCAAAAACTAAGTCGGTGCAGACGACTTCCAAGAGACACATATTCTATCCCAATACTCTAAACACAGCTGCACAACAAAACACGTCACCACACTATTCACACCACCAAGACACAATTGTCTACCCGCTGACAATCCTATCACACACTCTCAAAACCAACCCACACGGCAACCGCATTGCCAAACAGGAGTGTCCGAACACAAATGGACACGGTGAACAAGAAAATAACACCAAGATCGATCTTGCCAACCACCCAGAGTGCGAAATATAGGGATGCGATTCCAAGACACATAATTCCACAATGAAGATGAATTTCCACACGAGAGACGATAGATACACCGCCACAATCCCGTAATTGCCAAGACTTAGAATACCCCATGAACCATCAAGAGAATTTTGGCAAGGAAGAATACAACGTCAAGAGTTCGAAACGAGGAGTTAGAAGATTTCCCGAACAACGAGTTGCTTCCAAGAACACTGACCAACACCAAGGCAACTCAAGAAAATTGCGCAAGTTCGAATCGAGGGACAAGAACAGTCAACACACCTTTATTGCCGAAGTACAGGAAACACTAGCATCGGTTAAGAGAGAGCATGAACACAGGCTGAAAATGTCGCCAACAAAAAAGGATAGAAACCATCGACACTCCACAATCAACCCAAAACCACAGACTGATTTTAATGCGACGAAGCCTTGACCATCGCAGGTCAAGACTAGGGAAAGACCATCAATTCCCTATTCTAAACACAACATCAATCCTCAAAACTCAATTCACAACTCCTCCTCAAACCGTATACCACAAGACCTCAAGTACATCACTGCACTAACTCCCAAGGTACTAAGCCAATGATTTTCCCATGATCACAATAACCCAAACAAACAAACCCTTTCCGAACAACGATTCCAATCGCAGACCACATCCCATCTCTAAGTCACAAGTGATACCATAACCCCAATTACCCAATTAGAACCACCAACCGACACAGCCACAAAACCCAAAAATCAATCCGCAAGATAACTCTACACACCCCATCGCTTCAAACCTCCTATTAGAAAATCCTCAGATGCACCCAAGCACTAACTTTCCTAGGTCCCGATCTCCATTACTGATGTTTTAATCTCACGACCTAAGTGACCACGTTAACATCGCCAAACAACCTCAATCGTTCAACCCCAACACAACCAACAAGATTTTCCCATCGATCCCAAAACAACAACGTCGAATAAATCTATGTCTGAAACTCACAATCATCAAGCAAAGACACCGTACTTCTGCCTCTCAACCAAAATCATTTCCTCTCCACGCTATCATTTAACATGGCAAGACACCTAAGGGTCGCTCCTAAGAAGTCCATAAGGTCGCCACACACTTACTATCATTCCCAAAACCTCAAGAAGGAACTAAATTCCCAATGTCATATTCCCGGTTTCATAACTCACCCAACGTACGATCGACCCGAGGCCACGCCTCACATAACTAACACCCAAAGCAAACCAAACACAAGTCTAACTCCCAAGTCATCAACCATCACAATAAACAACTGTGGACTCACAGAACCCCTTTTTTTGAATGACCTCAAATCACCAACGCCTTATATTCATCTCACAAGATTACCATAATCCGAACTCGCTTCTACCATCTCAACCAACCAAAAGAAATCATAATTTCAAGGTACTTAACCGAACACTCATCCTTCAACAACCTCAAACCTCACAAGGATTCGCACTCGAAGTAGGAAGGATGACCCAAACACTAAGGATTTCCACCCATCAACAAAACACCAATTCAACCTCCTAAATGCAACCGGAGTCCAACAATCAGGTGAACGAACAAGAGTACATCGCGGAAGATTTCACCCAACCAACTATGACCAACCACCGGAGATTCACTACACCTAACCATCGGGATTAAGATCTCGCCTCTAATCAACGCACCAAGAATCTCAAGGAAGGATTCAACAAAGCACGCACTCGACCTCTAATGGACTGGGGGTGCCCAACGACCAAGGAGTGAGTAAGAATAGAGAAACTAAAATCAAGGATAGAATGGTACACAAAGACACACCAGAATGATCATAGTTGTATGTAATGACCCTGATGACTCATGGAGACTAGGTGTCTCCCCACGGTCCCAAGGTGTTTAAACCGAAAGCTATGATACCAACTGTAATACCCCTCAATTTTAATAAAAATATTTCAAGCATTTTTTTGAATCAAATACTAAAAGGGGAGGTGTTAAACATTGTTATCCATCACAATCAGTAGAATATTCATTACATTACAAATGATACTGAAAGAGAGAGAAAGTACATCTATTGAAAGAAAAGGGGAAAAGGGGTACAACATCCACCTACTACAACAACTGAAACTAAAAGTCTGTACATAGAAGTACTCAGGAGGTCCAGGAGAGAACCAAAGTTGCAAGCTCCACAGGGATCCAATAGCTGGCTAGACTCCAAGATCTACCAATGAACAGCACCCTGCAAACAGACTAAAAAGAGAAAAGAAAGAGGGTCTGAGCATTTCACGGCTCAGTAGGAAAACCATTAACTACTATAAAGTGTACACACGCGAATGTGTGCCTAAGTGTCCTGATACGAGTAGAGAAAAAGGGAAACCCAAAGCATAGAAGTACAGCCACAATCGCACGACCTCAAGGTAAACCAACACTCTCACTCGTGATAGCTAAGTGCAAACCCACAAGTAAGACAAAGCTACGGCATTGCAAGATAGACAACCACCCAACTGGTAGAGCTACACCCAAAGCTACCACGTCACAATCGCCTCACTACCTCATTCCTAAGCCTCCAGCAATCCGAGCACTGTTATAGATTTAGGTGTTATTTAACTTCGAAATATATTTGGGTATAGAGGTAGATTTTCCACATATTCACATATGATTGACTCATTTCCATCATTCCCAATGTTCACTTCACGTATTAATTTTGCACCTTATAGAATAAGGGCAATGATCAACAATGTAAGAGTTTTTGGCTAGTTCCGTATTAGAAGCTCGTCAACCACTAAACGTATAATTCCTAATGATTCCCCGACCCGTCGGGAGGGCCCAGTTAAACCCCCATTGCGTAATGTCATGGGTGCTCGCATTAGCCACTCAAGGTATATCAACCCGAATCAATAGCCAACTCACTTGTCATTTCCACATTATGATTCCTCGTATAGAGTGATTTTCCTATATAGGTCCAACATGTCAACACAAATGACTTACATTCACTTAGCCATAACAAGGTTCCATTAAGTGCGAATTCGGTGAATGATTCAAGATCGTCAATGAGTGGTCCTCGTGAGATCCATCTCTGTATTTGTCGTTCATTAGGTTCACTGCGTTCATTGTGAAGTTCCCATCAATCAACCAACACTCCTTGACACATTCAAGGGCAACTCACCACCATGACAAGAGAATAGATACAACGACGTTCATGGGGAACCCAAAGACGCACACCATCACAATACTCATGTTCACTCAATTACTAACAACCAAGGCCAAAGAATGATTTAAGGATCAATACTAACTCAATGGGGGTTCTAATGACCAACCCAACAACCGCAAGCATCACACGACAACCCAAGCAACCCAAAACTCTTTAAGCACAACCCAAATCTCATTCAAGCATTTTATCGAACACTTAATGGCCATCGACTCCAAAGGGTCTCCAAATGACTCAACGATCACTATACGATACCCAAGTAAATCACAATCGATCCTATGACGACAATCGAACCCAATCCATGACACCTCAAGCACGATAGACCCAAATACTACGGCATGTGACACAAATCAACGATGAATAAGAATACTATAGACACCCTTGCACGCACACAAGATAGGAGTTAAGAGTTTACCCACCGGAGAGTCATCGGACAAGTCACCGGAGGAGTCACCAGAAAACGCCCAATGTGCCAACACGAGCCAAGCCCGCCACCGAGAAGCTCTCGCGATGCTATACGACGACCCTTGAAGCCAAAACCTACAACGATCAAGGAATCACCATGAGAAAAGTAAAAACACTAGGAGTTGAAAGGAAGAGAAACTTACCGATTCAGAACGATCCAAGCACGTTGCCGCGGAGAGGAGAGCGAGGGGAATGTCGTTTCTCCTTCGCATTTTCATCGAAACCTCATGAATCCATGGAGGATTTAGAGAGAAGGGAGAGGTAGAGGTGAGGGAGGAACGGAGAGAGTTAGGATTGTAAAATGGAAAAGACAACCCCCCAAAATCAGACCAAATGTATATATAGGACCCCCACATGAGTTAACCACAATGCCCTTCATTAAATCTGTCAATACAGCGATTTTGGCCTTCACGACTGGTCGAAGAAACGTGCTCGACCGGTCGAGACCTCTAAAATGTGCCCACTGACCAGTCTCGACCGGTCTACGACGGTACGGTCGACCGGTCGACAAGGCTATTTTTGCAATGCTTGGAACGATGAAATTTTCGAAAGTATTGTGGTCATAACTTCTTCGTCCGGACTCCGATTGAGACGATTCAAGTTGCGTTAGTTCCGCAATTGAATTCTCTATAGCTTCCAAGAATAAAGAATTTAAATTTGAAAAACGGATCAGGTCGTGATGGATTTGAATGCGATTAAGGACTTATCTGAACACCCAACCGCCAACGAGCATCATGCCGGGACGCCCATCCCACACGGGCTTACTCAAAGGGATATACGATGATTAAAGAGGCTTTTAATCATACCTAGATCTCGACGACACATGGATTTCGATTTACTGAATTCATTAGAACGACAGGAAATTATTTAAAATTTCCAGAGTGTGACATTGTAGTAGGCGCTTGGTACATCCTTGAAGTTTAGTACCGCTTTTCACCCTCAAACGGATGGACAATCGAAGAGGACAATCCAAATGCTTGAGGATATACTGAGATCATGTGTTATTGATTTTCTTGGAGGTTGGGATAATTATTTTCCATTGATTGAGTTCGCGTCACCAATAGTTTTCAGAGTAGTGTTGGCATGGCACCATTTGAGGCATTATATGGTAGGATATGTCGGACACCACTTTGTTGGAGTGAGGTGGGTGAACGTCAAATTTTGGGACCGGAATTGGTGCAAGTAGCTTTGGAAGGGGTTAAGCTCATTAGAGAAAGATTGTGGGTTGCTCAAAGTTGCCAAAAGAGTTATGCGGACAATAGACGACGGGAACTAGAATTTGAAGTTGGGGATCATGTATTCTTGCGGGTTTCACCGTAGAAGTGTGTTGTTCGTTTTAAGGGAAAGGGGAAGTTAGTGCCATGGTATATTGGGCCATATGCGATCCTAGATAGAGTTGGGGCGACGGCATATCGGTTAGCTTTGCCGATTGAGTTATCACGTTTGCACAATGTATTTCACGTTTCTATGCTTCTGAAATACATGAATGACCCGAAGCATGTGTTAGAAGTGAAACCATTAGAGTTGCATAAAGATTTGTCATACGAGGAGAGGCCAATGAAGATTTTGGATTGCAAAGAGCAAGTGCTACGCTTCAAAGTGGTTCATTTAGTCAAAGTCTTGTGGCGGAATTATAAAGTCGAGGAAGCGACATGGGAAAGCGAGGATGCGATGCGGGAGAAGCATCCACAGTTATTTTCAAGTACGATATTGTCTTATTTAAATTTCGGGGACGAAATTTTCTAAGAGGGGAGGAGTTGTAATACTCGTAACCTTCATCCAATTCTTTTAATTATTTCGTATAAATAATTAATATTCCTTGTTAAACAATCATATTTGGATCTTGAGGTTTAATCATTTAAAACTATGATGGTAGATGAGTCTTGGGGTGAATTGTGTGTTTGAGGTCGAGAATTGAGATTAAGGATAACTTAGATGATTAATATGAGTTTTAATCCTTGAGGTTTTGAGATGAAGTGGTAGTAGACTTGGGAAGGTCATAGGGTGACCTTATGTAACGGCCTGTGATTTTCAAACCATTTTTTAAAAAAAACATTTTAAATAGCAAGAAGAGAGAAATGGGCGTTAACTATTGTTATTTGAGCACAACCGGTCGAAGTAGCTATTATACATCATGCGATACAATAAGGAAATTACAAAAGAAATACAGAGTGTGAAAGACTAAATACATCAACTAACTGTAGCAACTACAAAGAAGGTACAGAGAGAAGAAGAAGAAAAGGTACAACAGCTAGCTACTACAACTGAAACAAAAGTACAAAGAAGACCGGTACAAGGTAGACTAAGGCGGCAAGCTCCCAAGGATCCAGCAGTAAGCCAAACCCTAAGTCAACAGCCACAACAAATCCTGCAAACAAGTCCTGCAAACAAGTCCTGGAAAAAGAAAGAAAAGAGGGTCTGAGCAAACAACAACTCAGTAAAAAAAACCTAACTACTACCAAGCATGCACCTGCGGGCGCGTGCCTAAGTGTCCACACGCAAACAAAAAAGACAAAAAGGAGAAAGGAAATCCAACTCAAGTAAAGGTGCAACATAACCTCGAGTCAAAGCCAAACACACGTACATCACTAATCACGTAAGCTAAGTGAGACTCCAACTGCTCAACGTAACAAGACTAACGGTAAGGTATAATCCAATAAACCAATATTTTTGTTAGAGTGAGACAACCTCTAAGACCAATCTAAGGTAGTTCAAGAAACCACCACAACCAAAACCACAAATCTATCACTTAGAGTGAGTCAACCGTCAACCGAACCAAGGTAGCCCAATAGGTCACAACGATACCACCTCAAGCCAATCCACTTCCAAACCACCCAATTACCAAGAATATTGTTGTGGATTTGATTCTCATTTAACTTTCGAACATATTGGAGATTGAGGTAGATTTTCCATTATTCATCAATTACTTATGCAGTCTCCACATGATAAAACATAGGAGCCCAAGCCATCCTTTCTAACGATACCAACCTCGTTGACTAGGTGGGTTATGTACTTGGAGGTCGCACTAGTTAGGTACACAATATTTCCCACTTGCTAGATAACCAACAAGGGGCTATGTACCAAGACACCGCAGACGATGTCCCTACCGGTCTTCCCCTTGGTGACACAGGGAGTCACACAGGACATCAAACGAACCTGAATCTGGCACTTCCCATTTGGCGGCTCAAGGGGTGGCCCTGGGTATCACACACTCAATCGTATCAAGGGTACCAAAAACAACAACACGTGGACATCGCTAGCCCAATTGCTCCGCAATGTCCACAAGTATTGGCGCCCAATTGCCTTCCAATAACCCACGAGTATTGGCACCCAATTTCCTTCCAATACATCGTATATTCCCAATGGTACCCTCATACGCGATTTAAAAAACTCCTCATATGATCTTGTTGTTTGTTTAAATGGAATAAAAGTGATAGATTCATCATTGAGACAGGGTGGTCCTCATAGGATCTATCCCTCATATTTGGGCATTCATTTGAAATGTTGCGTACATTGTCAAGATTTTCAAATTACAAAACATCCTTGACTAAATCAAGGGCAACCCAACACACAACCAACCATGCCACCAATACTCCGATAATATCAAGAGACCAATTTGGATACAACATCACATGTTCAAGGAGTCCAAATAACCCAAATTTTGCCTCAAAACCCATAGGGGAATTTCATCGAGCACCTAGTGCCCAATAAATTCCAATGGCCTACAACGATGTTTAAGACCCAAATTGACCACTCATTCATCCTAATTACTCGTACAATAAAACCTATGACCATAAATTTGCCAGAAAATGATCGATGACTCTAAGGGGCATTTTGTCGAACACATGGTGACCATATACTCCAAGGGCCATAAATCACCCATGACAAGTCCTACATTACACCCAAATCATCTACATAATGCCTTCAACAAGAATAGACTAACCCTAGGTTACAAAATATGAAATACATACCCAAGGCTACAAAAAAAATACAATCTATGTGCACACACACATACATACAAGTTAGTAGAGAGAGGTTACCCACCGGAGACTCGCCGGAGCTCCATTGTCACTGAGAAACACTCTTAATACCGCCATGATCCGAACCCATCGTTGCGTAGCCCTTGACGATCTCTCCGACGTTGGTGAAGATGGTTTATCCAAAAACCCAACCGATTTGGTGGGAGAGAATAGAGAAGGGAGAGAACTATAGAGGGGAGAGAAAGAAAGAGGGTTTCAGATGGTAGGGAGGAAGAGAGAGAGAGAGAGAGTGGGACTGAAATGAGGGTTTTGGGGGTCCAAACGCGCCTAAAAATGCATATATAGGGCCCCGAGAAATTACCAAAAAGTTCTTACTAAAATAGTCCGCGCAGGGCCAGTTATAGATAACCCAACATGCTGGTTATTGATAACCAGAACATCGGATTTTTGGCCCAAGACAGCTTGGTTATCGATAACCCAATATGCTGGTTATCGATAACTGAGCTCTCGGATTTTTGGCTTGGCTGCTTGGGTTATCGATAACTCGAAATCCTTGGTTATCGATAACCAGTTTCGCTGAACAAAGGGAAAAACTGCTGCGAGGTAAATCGGTCATAACTTATTCGTCCGACCTCCGATTGATACGATTCAAGTTGCATTGGATTCCTAATGAAATTCTATACAACTTGCATATACGAAATTTCAGTTTTCAGAAAATATATGGATCATAATGCGCCTCGAACGCCCTCAGCACATTGCCGGAACAACCCAAAAATCATACAACTTCCATAACGGAGACCCTTGCCACTCCAAACTGCTAGATTATCATATATTGAACCTCAACCTTCATATTCTATCATGAAAACTCATTTCTTAATAAATAAAATCTCTTATTTTTATTATTTATAAAAAACATAATTTCGATAATTGTTTTATAAATTTCAGAACCGTTACAATTCATACCCTTTAAAGAAATTTCATCCTCGAAATTACATAGGGCAGAAATGCAACAGGACATAGAATCCAAAAGAGGATGCAAGAGACATCCTACCTAGACGACAACCATGATCAAGATGGAATGGAAGAGCGATAACCAACGAGAGTGTGCCCAAACCTTCAATAAGGATGATTGGATTCAATATGGTTGGTTGAACACTTGACGGACGCAAGGTCAAGCATAGGAACGCTTAAGCACCAATACCCACAGATTATTTATGACAAAAAAATTTGCACGGTATGTTTCGTAACCCATAAACCAACGAACATGCTACGGATATGCCAAGGACACACCGATACGCCAAATGACACGTCGATACGCCAAAGGACACGCCGATATGCCAAAGGACACGCCGAGACGCCAAAGGACACGCATCATCGTACCGATACCCACGATTACCCATATGCACTATGATGTCTATTCACATGCACACAACACCACACATACATCCTATAGCGATAACTGGATGACATTGGTAATTTATTTTGAGATGCCCCGACCGGTAGCTCTTCTCAAACCAATTCATGCACGTCAAACATATATTATATAGAAAAAAATATATTCACACACACCAAAATGCATATGTGCTAGCCCAATCAACATGGCATAGCATCATACTCACACCAAGTCTAGACATAAAAATGCATTCGTACCCAACTTCCCACGATTCAAGAAATCCGCGATCGGTTGAACTATGGCTCTTTCACAACGATTGAAGCAATACTCAATCACTACCAAATTGCAATAGGTGATGATTTCATAGGGGTCGAGATTTCTTATTTTGAAAAGTGTTCCATAATAACAATGAATCACCCACAATCGAGTCAAGGGTAAAACACGACAAAGAAAACAACCAACAAGTGCACAAGTTTCCCAGAAACAACATTTCTAGGAAAGTGGAACGGAAGGGAAACCACAAGATATCCCTCAACTACTAATGGAGGTCCAACAATGAATTTCAAGGATGAATCCGCAATTTACGATATGGTTTAGATGAAGTGACATCAAAAGAACAACTCCATAAGAAAGAGTGAGTTGATACAAAGGGCAATCGTAGGAACATCCCAAAGAATTTGCCATGGCCAAACGGGCACACATCTCTTTGGTCCACGAACATCTTGCCGAAGGTCATCCCAACACTCCATGCCAAGGCATAACGGAAGAGAATGGAGAATTCTTATTACTCTAAGGCTTCGCAATACAATGAACCGCTAGCCTTCAAACCAAGGGTGCAACATCGATAAAGAGACAAGCACAAGAACACGAAATTTCTCGAACAAGGAAAAACTTCTACCAAAATTAGAAATGACACAACATCACCACAAGTCGCCCAACTAAAAGGCCAAAATGAGGCACTACATCAAGTGGGTGACTCACAACATGGAAAAAAACAACTCGAATGTGGTATTACAAGGAACAAGGAAATTCTACAACTTGCATCCAACGAGATGAAGTTCAAAGAATTTCCATCAAGCAGGGTTCAATAAGTCTTACATATACATTTACGAGATACACCTAAATGATGCCTTCAGAAAGTCAACAAATTCTTCAATGGGTCAAGGAGGAAGTACAACAAGCAATAAGTACAAGAAGGGTTTCAATTCAATCCCAAGGAATGTCAATAAGAGGATCACTAGGTCATAATTCTACAATCCCACAACAACAGGTCGATAGGAGGAAACAACTGAATTTAACCTTCTACACTTATAATTCCCCGATTTAATCATCCCGGATGCACGATGAAACAAGATTTGGATTTTGGAAATAGATTGGGAGACGGTCACGCCATCCAAAACCAACGGATTAAACTACAACATCAACTTCGCAAGTCTTTATTTAATCGTTGTTGTTGCATTGGAAAATATAATGCATGTTGGGTTATATTATGAGGAATGAGATGCATGTTATGAGATGTAGAAGCATAATATACATATATATATATAGTATGCATGGCATGCATGGGATGTGTGGTGGTATTGGCAATCTGTGTAAGTCCAATTGTTGGCAACCTGAGTAAGACCAACGGGTGCGCGGGGCATACCCGAACTATTGCCTATAGAAATATCTATTTTCAGGGCATGAGATGCTCAAACCTTTTTCAAAAGGGCTTCGATCATCATATATAAAGTAACATGCATAGGATGCACTATGAATGAAAGTTTGTTGATCCATTTCATGATTTCTATCATTAAAATTACTTGAGATTGGAAGTTGAAAATATTATAGTCACACTCTATTTTTCCTTGTTTTTGACTTGGAAAAAATAGGTAACAGGATTAGCGGTCCACTACGAGGCTGAGGAAAGGAAGATGCCTGGATGATGATTTTTGGCTGAGGTCGTTGACTTGAGAATTGTTACTATTTTGCTTCCTATTAGCACTTTTGGCAGAATTGTATTGTTACTATATTCGATGACTTGTGGTTAGAGTTTTATACAATAGTTCAGTTTCTTTTATCTTGTTGTCATTGTTTTGAGGCTAGTGAACACTTATAGTAATTGTGGTTTCTTTCTAGAGGGTTTTTACACTTGGTTCAATTTAATTGTCTTGGAAGGTGTTTATTTGAGAATTTTTTTCAACCAAAAAAAAATATTCCGTATCTCTTGGGTGAATATGAGTTTGGGATGTTACAATTACACATGAGATTTCCACAACTAAGATACGCATATAAGGTCATCAATTGCCATCCTAATTCCCAATACTAACATGACTCTCAAGTCTAGTCTCGTACACAAGAATTCTGTATATAACTCAAGGAAAATCCATAATCTCCGCAACCCTCTTCATAAAATCCATAAATCCAGTCATGAACCTTAACATATATGAACATGGTCTTGATACACCAACTAT
>NMUG010000237.1:0-24919 GCA_002855965.1 Monotropa hypopitys
GGATACATGGCAGCTCGGCATTTGGCAGTGCGGTATGATTGCAGTGCGGTTTGATGGCAGTGCGGTATAGTGGCAGTGCGGATATATGGTAGCACGGAATACATTATGGATTCCTAAGGGTCTGACCTACTGCATGTCCATAGAAAGCCTGAGTGTTAGGATTAGGTTTGGCCGGAGAAGGCTTAATATTCTAATGGCGTGGCTTCTCTATTTTTGGGACATGTGTAGGAAGATCCTGAAGGAATTAGTCATATGTATCTCCGGAGTCAATCATGGGTTGGGATGTAATGAGATAAGGCCTGATAAGAATCCAACATCCTGGAAATTCCTTAGATTAGGTCAGGCCTAGTGGGCAGGACATCTGGGGAATACGCCATGGAAGTTTGGGCATTTCTGGGCATCTCACGTGGCATCTTGACATCTAACGAGCCATATTTTAGTGTGTGTTCCTGATCTGTGGATAAGGTATGCCCAGCGCGGCAACCTCCGCAGGGCGGGATAATGATCAGTGCGGCATAGCATGGGCGGTGTGTATAGGTAATGGATAATGAGTAAGATATTAATCATTACACACACCAACTGCTATAAGGTCGTGGATGTGCACATGTGAACAGAAGAGAGAGCGGCAGAAGTCGAAGGGGCTAGGGAGTTAAATGGGCAGAAGGTGAAAGGACAGTGGTCTTGATTCATTCCCTCTTCATTACTGAGGGGTTACGAAGAGGAAACGACGTATTAAAGGCAGAGACTGGCAAGTATAAAAGGAGGTGAATGTTTCATCTACAAGGACTGGAATCTCTGGTAACAAAGCTCTGCCTAAATTACTTTATAGTTCCCTGCCTTCATTTCTTTCGATTAGGATTAAGTTTCTCTCTTACCGGGACTAACTTGATCATCGTAGGGCCTTCAAGCCACTTGGCTAGGGGGTCATCTAACCTTTGTGGTTGCAGAACAAACAAACGCAGCAAGAACAGTGTAAGAAGAATACAGGCTAAGGACCAGATCAGATAAAGTCAAAGACAAGTCATCATCCTTGCAGGGGTACGAATTATCCCCGCAGAGCACACATATATTTAAGACATGATTATTCCAAATTAATTAACAATAACACGGTAGCTCTCTGATCGATGATTATCCCCAGGGCATCGATCTATTAGAGCATCTCCAAGAGCCTAGTTACACAACCTTTTTAGTTAATTTAGCTAGTTAAACATGTAAAAAATTGGTCCAACAAATTAGCTATTTAGCTAGGTAAAATAACTTTTGTGAATAGTGACTAGTCATAGGTATTGAGTCACTATAGACTAGTCATCCTAATTTAATTTTAAAAAATCATCTTCCACCAATCAATTTTTTACAAAAACTTTCAAATGCAAAAATTATAATCAATGAAATAATATTTTAATTAAGAATAGTTAAAATAGATAGTGTTGTTGGAATGTATATTGATAAAAAAGATAGTTAAAATAATAATGTTCAATTTTAAATAGCTTTTTTATCTAGTATTCTTGGAGATGCTCTTATACTTAAAAAGAAATGGATTATAAATTTGGCTAGCTAAAAGTATTCACTGTTGTTAATGTGCAAAAAGAATGGATGGAGAGAGAGTGGGTTGGGGTGGGTGACAGGACTTAAAAGATATAAAGCACAAGCCCGACTACCCACACAATTGTTCGGATTTAGATTCGTTCGAAACTGTTTCATCCACATAAAATTCTCATTATTTTGTGAATTTTACTTGCATAAAATGATTGCGGACACATTTATATCTGGATGTCTGTATGCACAGTCTTTCAATTAAAGGACCAAGCCTTGAATGCACTTATCTTCATGGCACCCAACCCAAGTATTGGTTTTACTATAGTCGCCCAACACCCTCCTTTCATTCCAAGGAATCCACAGAGACTATTTGGAGTTGGAATTGCAATGAGATTTAGAATTTGTTGGGGACCAAAAGTCTTTGATCCATTGAAAATTAAAGCAAACATTACCAACTTATAAATCATGAAAATTAATACATAAATAAGTGTTTACGTGCAATATTAACAAATCTTTAAAAATGTTGAAACCCTCACTGAATAAGAAGACTAAACATTTTGGAGGAGAATCTTCCTTTGAGTGTCCAAAAAGAAAACATTTATTCCTATTGGAAAATTAAGGTTTTAGTATTCATACTTTTGTTCCGATGCCTTCATTACCTATGCTAGCATTCTACTAACTATCGATAGTTGATATTCAATTCATTCAGGAATCATAAATCGAGAGAGTAGACAATTATCAGTAGTCAATGATCCAGTCTATCAAGAAGCAGATACTGAGACGGAGACTATCGGTAGTCACCCTATAATTATCAGTAGTTAACTTATTGCTCATGAATGTTTAATATAATTATTGTTTTTCCTAAAATAGTATAGTTCATTCTTTATTATAATTGATTAGGAGTAATCTTTGCATACTTAATGTTATTCTCCTTCTATGTAAGAGAAATTTTATCCGGAATTATTCCACATCTACAATCTATTTATTTCGTTTTTGTTTCTCTATTCAAGGTATGGGAAATTACTGAATTGAGAATTCTTTCATAATTTTCAATCTTCAATTTCTTCATGCTATTAGAACATGTTTAATCTTGTTTCATCATCTTCTTTTTTAGTCACTATTCGAGTTTTTTCCTATTCGTTTCTCCTTTTCTTTTCATGCTTAAATACAGTCTAGCCTTCAGAATCACTAGTAACGCATTCTTCTCTTCTTTTGATATCATCATCTTCATTCTCTCATTACATGGAAACCTCTCATATTCCAATCACCATCTATAAATTTAATGTGCAAAATTATTTGCAATGGTCTCAATCCATCTTAATGTTAATACAAGGAAAGGGAAAGATGACTATATCACTGGAGTTTCATAGGCACCAGAAACCACAATACCAAACTAAAAAAAGTGGATGAAAGAAAATAACATGGTCATGTCATGGTTTGTCAACTCCATAACCACTAACATTAATTGAAGAAAATTTTCTATCCTTTGATAATGCAAAGGAAATTTGGGACACATCGAAAGAAATGTTCTCAGACATGGAAAACACACTGAAAATTGTCTAGATCAAAAGTACCATCCACAATTTGTGTCAAACTGACTTGTTGGTAATTAAATATTTCAATACATTTACTTTTCTAGGGCGTCAACTATATACATTTAAGAAAAAAGGATGTACCCAGCCTTTAAGGTCCCACGCCATGACCCCGCCACAAGGGTTGAAGACGTGAGGATTGGTAATTGCGCGACTCACCCATAGGTCCCACATATAATGTTTGTCCAGTGCTAGTACACCTCCCCCAGAAGGAAGAGTCCAGCCTAGTGCATTTTATGCTCCATCCAGGAGGACTCAAACCGACTACACGGGGCAGTCCCAGCGAGGATCTGGAAATTACCCCATTATATGTTCACACCACTGGGCTATACACCGGGTGGCTATATATCCTCAACCTGGCAGTCCCAAGTTTTGAACTTGGGACCTCACGGAACTAAGCCGCTTCCCCAAGCCACTTGGCTACCAGGATGGGATAACTATATACATTTAAGGTTCATAACTGGAATTGCACTACTGATGGTTTTGTTGTATAAAAAAATTGTCGAAGGGAAGCATGTGTATAACTTTCTATTATGTTTGAATAAAAACCTTGATAAATCAAAGGAAGACTCATAGAGGTTGAACCCCTACACAACCTCAAAGAGGTATTTTCTGATGTCCATCGCAAACAAAGTAGAAAAGCTCATGATAGGATCCCATCAGCAAATGAATATGGAGAAATCTCGACTCGTAAAACTCAATTCACTCCTTCTGATAATCATTAGAAAAATAAAATGAGGTAGGCCTTGGTGTGATCATTATAGAAAACTGTGTCACTCGAGAGAAAATTGCTAGAAGATTTATGGAAAGACAGCAGATTGGAAGCCACGACAACTACTTGAGAAAGAAGGACGAGGTAACCATATGGATACCATGGAACAATCATCTAAACTTGAAGCAAGCTCGTTTAACAAGGAGAAAATGGAGATGCTTTAGAAACCTGTCTCCCCTTCTATCATCTCAAACTAGCTCGTCTTCCAACCATGTCATTGGTTCTGGATCCTTGGCTCACAAAGGTAATTATTTGGGCGTCTTTACTATTGGAAGGAAATGTAGCAAACCTTCAATCGTAGAATCATGAGCATCTAATCATATGATGAGAGATGCAATACTTCTTGATACATATAGCTCACGTCCAAATAACTTAATGTCTAAATAGCGGATAGTTCTTGTTGGGGGCCGAACCAAGGAGAGGCCGAAGCCACGAACTCCTCTAGGAGGGTCTGATCACAGGTTAGAGGTCAGGCGACCGAGCAGGGAAGGGCCGACGGAGGGGGCTCCCTGGGGCTCACCTTGGCATCATAGGTTCACTGCCCAGGGACAGCTCCTTGTTGACGATGTCCTAGCCCCTTGATGTCAAAGGGTGCTCCTTCGGCCAAACAGGGCAACAGCCTCGACTGTAGGGAAGATTCCCTTGGGGGACAGCATCCTAGATTCTTCGCACATGGTAGACATACGCATAACACAAAAATCAGTTTTTCTGTGATTCCTGCAGTACGTCAAACCACCTTTTCAGCTTTTCAGTCGCCCAATGCAGTCATACGACGCTGCCTGACACTATCGAGAGCCGACCGGTCAGCCTGTCGCTCAGGCACGCAGGAGGGATAGGTGCACTGTCTAATGGTGCAAGGTAGAGGCCTACTCATGACGAAGTGCATGCTTAACACTCGCTGATGGTCCTATATATAGAGGAGAGCATTCAATGATTGAGGTAGACTTTCACCTAGAGCTAAACTCTGTCAATTTGCATTCTCTCTCTCTAAACCCTTGCCGACTTAGCCATCGGAGGGTTCACCGGCGACATCTGCCGGTAGCCTAATGTTTCTTTCTTTTCAAGTACCGTTCATCCCATCTCCACCACTAATAGTTTGGATCCACCGGTTGAAAGGATTACCCCCACCAATTGGCAATTCTGCTGGGGATTCCTTTCTCAAATTCTCCAAACTCTCATACCTTTCTGATTTATCTTGAAGATGAACTCCAAGAATCAAAAATCAAGATGGAACATGTCTGATGGCCGAAGGGCCAGAAGGAAGGAGATTTCTAGGGAGGAAGACTCTGTTGTTCGTACTCCTGGAGAGACTTTTGTCCACGATGCCAGCTACTACACCAATCTGTACCCTGATCCTCCTGCAAAGCTCACTACGAGGTAGTATATCTGCAAATTTGAGAGTGACCTGGGAAGGAGCGACAACCAAATCGATGCCCTCATGCGTGAGATGATCCTCCTAAGGGAGGCTACCAATAAAAAAAAGAGAACATTCCCTGCCACCAGTCACGCCGGGGAATATGAGCCGAAGTATCAGACACTTTCCGAGAGCAGAAGCAGGTCCGAAGGAGACCGACCCTTGGTACTGAACATGTTAGGAACAAGGGAGAACGAAGTCCCTTTCATTGGGACGAGATCTCGCCTCCTCGGCATAGGGACGAGCATTCGACCGAGAGTCATTGGCCAGCAGTCTTTGAACACCTCGGCCACAATGCAACCCTACCAACTAACAGACTCTGTTTAGTGCGGGAGCTATCACCACCCAGGTATCAAAGACGTAGTGGCCATGGAGACAGTCAGGCACCTTACTCAGAGCAAGAAGTCACCCAGAGGAGGGGAAGAAAGTTTCAACCAACTTGGACTTATGAGTAGTGTTGATGGGGGAGAGTGTCATGCTCCCCATTTTTACTAGAAATTGAATCCATGAGGCCTCCGGTAGGCTTCTCTACCCCCAAATTCAACAAATATGATCCCAAAATGGATTCATATACTCACATCGTGCATTTACGGCAGATGATATCCCTCTACTCAGGGGAAGATGCCTTAATGTGCAAGCTATTTCCTTCCAGCCTAGGAGAGGTTGGACTGATGTGTTTTGACCGACTGCCAGTGGGGTCCATTTCCTCATGGAAAGACCTTTCAACGACCTTCCTAGCTCGGTTTATCACCAGCTCAACAGTAAACAAGGAGGTTGATTCCCTCCTCGGCCTTCGGCGAGCAAAGTCAGAATCTCTGGCCAATACGCAGCCCGGTATTGGACCTCTACAATGAGATTGAAAACTGTGATAAAAAAATCGCAGTGACATCCTTCAAACTCGGCCTGGACCACTCCAGTCGACAGTTTAAGGATTTGATGATGTTCCCTCCGGCCACAATGAATGAGCTCATGGCTAGAATTGAGCTCTATGCCAAACTTGAGGAGGCAAAGGAGGAGAGAAGTAAAGCCGAGTAGTGCTCTAGCCATGGTCCCAACAACAACAGTTCGGTCAGAAGAAAGGAGACCAACATTGTCCAATCAGGAGAGCCGCGAAAGTACAAACCGTACAAGTTCGCAGCATATACCACCGTCTTCAAAGAGCCAACATTTATTCTCCTTCGCAAAATCGAAAAGGAGTCATTCTTTAGATGGTTGGAGAAACGGTTGGAAGCCCCCAGAAAGGGCAATGACAAATTCATATGCTCCTACCACAGAGAGAAGGGCCACCTGACGCCCAATTGCCGAGCCTACAAGGATTTTCTCGAAGAGATGGTCACTGTTGGCCATTTGGGGAATACATTGATACAGAGAATACTGTTGCCGCAGTGCTGAGGGACGATCCAAAGCCTACCTTGCATACATCAACGTAATCAATGGAATGGTGGATCACCGACGAGAAGAGCAGCTTCGGTCAGAGCTAGAGCAAATTGAGGCAAAGGAAGTTATCGTAATACACCTAATATCGAAGAAGCCGAAGTTGGACTCCAGGTATTCTATCACATTTTCAGATAGAGATTCCGATAGGGTTCAACACCCTCACGATGATGCTCTAGTCGTCACCCTTCAAATTGCCTAGTGCCACGTCTGGAGGGTCCTCATCGACCTTGGCAGCTCGGCAGATGTAATGTACCACTTGTTGTTTAAAAAGATGGGGTACAAAGTTGAAGACCTACAACCGACTGACGTGCCAATAGTAGGGTTCAACGCGGATTCTATCTAGCTGCTTGGAAAAATCCTCTTCCCAGTGAACATTGTCTCGGTCACTATCGAGGTGGAATTTGTGGTGGTCGATGTCCCTTCGCCCTACAATGCAATTCTGGGCCAAATCTGGGTCCACAGCATCAAAGGAGTGGCCTTCACATACCACCAGGTCATCAAGTTCATTGGCAACCGAGGAGTGGAAGAGCTTAGGGGATACCAAATTTCTGTGAAGCCGTGATATATCGCTGCTGTCAAAGGAAAGGTCACCCCCAAGCAGGTTCACTGGGTGGAGGTTCCAGATCAGCCGGTACTGGAGGACGTCGGTACAAGTGCCTCTGCAAAATCAATTCAGGACCTTGCCACAGTGCCTCTGAATGCCAATGATTTGGAGCGCTTCTTTCTTATCGGCTCTCAGCTGGCCGACGCGGAAAAGGAGGACCTGATCAACCTCCTGAAAAACAACGTGGAAGTGTTCACCTGGATGCCTTACGAAATTCCAGGCGTGGATCCCAGCTTCATCAGCCATCATCTCAACATCCGGCCTGAATGTCGACCCGTCGTCCAAAAATCTAGGCGATCGGCAGCTGCTCATGCCGACGCCATCATAGAAGAAGTTGGTTGGCTGACAGAAGCACATGCGATCCGAGAAGTTAACTATCCTACCTAGTTGGCCAACACGGTGGTGGTAAAAAAGAAGACTGGCAAGTGGAGAGTTTGTGTGGAAAATACTAAACTCAATGAAGCTTGCCCCAAAGACAGCTTTCCTGTTCCAAGAATTGATCAATTGGTCGATTCAACGGCCAGACATCCTCGCATGAGTTTCATGGATGCCTACTATGGGTATCACCAGATAGAGATGTTTGACCCACACCAATATAAGACATCATTCATTACCCGAAGGGGTCTCTTCTGCTACAAGGTCATGCCCCTCGGTCTCAAGAATGCCAAAGCAACCTATCAAAGAATGATCACAAAATGTTCAACTCTTAGCTCGACGACGTTATGGAAGCCTACATCGATGACATGGTGGTAAAGAGCAAGGCCGAGGAGCATCACCTGGAAGATCTACAGAGCGTATTCAACATTCTGAAGAAATACAAGCTTCGGCTCAATGCTTCAAAATGTGCCTTTGGTGTCAGCTCGGGAAAGTTCCTGGGCTACCTGGTCACACGCCGAGGCATTGAGGCTGACCCCTCTCAAATCTTGGCAATCCAAAATATAGAAGACCCTAGGTCCCTGAAAGAAGTACAGAAGCTCACAGGAATGACGACATCTCTCAATCGATTCATTAGACGATCTTCAGACAAGTGCCGACCATTCTACAAAGTCCTGAAAAAGAACAGCCGACGACAGTTCCTTTGGACCGACCAATGTGGTGAGGCCCTCAGCCATCTCAAAGACTACCTATATTTGGCCCCTCTTCTTTCCAAACCAATGCAAGGGGAAGAACTATTCCTCTACTTGGCCGTGACTCCACATACCGTCAGCTCAGCCTTGGTTCAGCAAGAAGGGCTCGAGCAAATGCCAGTCTACTTCTCAAGCAAGTCCCTCATCAGTGCATAAACCAGGTATCTTTCTCTTGAAAAACTTGCATATGCTCTGATTATTTCCTCCAGAAAACTTGCACCCTACTTCCAAGCACATACAATTGTTGTCCTAACTGAGTTCCCTCTTTGGTCGTTACTGAAACGGGCCGACCTATCTGACCGAATAACCAAATGGGCTATTGAGCTAGCCAACTTCGACATCAAGTTCCAGCCGAGGACAGCCATCAAAGGCCAGATCCTGGCTGACTTCATTGCTGAGTTCTCTCCTCAGTCAGAGGAACCTCAAATCAAAGAAAACAATGTCGATCAAGTCCAACCACAACAACTACCGGACCAGGACTCCTAGAGAATATTCATCAATGGCGCCTCCAATGGCTGAGGGAATGGAGTCGGAGTCATCCTTATTTCTCCTGAGGGCATCATTCATGAACATTTCCTCCGGCTCAACTACAGTGCTTTCAATAATGAAGCAGAGTATGAAGCCCTGCTAGCCGGACTGAAATCCACCGAAGAGCTGGGAATTCAAGGCCTTAAGATCTACAACGACTCTCATTCCGTAGTCAACCAAATCAACGATGACTATGAGTACCAAGATGAGTGGATGGGAAGCTATGTACAGAAGGCAAGAGAGAGGCTGGGGCTATTTAGGCAAATCCAAATCCAACAGGTCGGTAGGGAAAAAAATGCCCATACTAACGCTCTAGCAGGGATAGCCTCAGCAGTAGAAGCTAAGGAGTAGAGGACAATCAGCATCCAGAGCTTGGATCAGCCCAACATAGAAGCACTGAAGCAAGCAACAGTATATTTTATCAACCAGGGTCCAAGTTGGATGGACTCCATCATCTCCTTACTCAAAGATGTCTCTCTACTAGAAGATAAGAGGGAAGCCCACCGAATCGTCCATAAGTCGGCTCAGTTCTGGCTTTGTCCCAAGTCGAAGCTTTACAGATGTTCATTCTCAGGGCCATACCTCCTTTGTGTACATCTAATGTTGGTGGAAGAAGTGTTGCAAGAGCTCCACACAGGCAGATGCGGAGCCCACACAGGAGGAAGATCAATTACCCATTGGGCCATGTCACAGGATTATTGGTGGCCGAAGATGATGGAAGATGGGGAGGAGATAGTGAAGAAATGTGATGCCTGCCAGAGGTTCTCCCCAATTATCAGACAGTCTGCCGAGGAACTAACCCCCTTGACAAGTCCATGGCCTTTTTCTCAGTGGGGATTGGACATCGTCGGCAAGCTCCCTACGACACTAGGTGGGTTCAAGTTTTTAATCACTGCCACGGATTATTTTTCCAAATGGGTAGAGGCCGAACCTCTAGTCACTATAGAAGAAAAGGAAGATAGGTGATTCACATGGAAGAACATTGTCTCCCGCTTTGGCATCCCATACGCCTTCATCTTAGACAATGGTACTCAGTTTGTGAAAGATCTCTTTACCAATTTCTATGCCGAGCATAGAATCAAATTTTACAACTCAACACCCCACTACCCTAAGGCAATGGGCATGCTGAAGCGTAGAATAAAACGATCGGAAGCGGAATCAAGAGAATACTCCAAGAAGCAAAAGGAAGATGGGCCAATGAGCTTCCCAGTGTCCTTTGGGCTTATCGAACAATACCTCGGCGCTCCACAGGGTAGACTCCTTTGTCACTAGCCTTCGACATGAAAGCAGTCATCCCATTAGAAGTCGGGCTACCAACCATCAGAACCGAAGCATTTGACGAAGCCACCAATAGTGTAGCCATATAGAAGGACCTCGACTTCGCCGAAGAAAGCAAGATTCGGCCAGGATCATACTAGCATCCTACCAACAAGAAGTGGCAAGAAATTTCTCACGAACGGTCCGGCCTAGGACCTTCAAGATAGACGACCTTCTCCTAAGGAAATTTGTGGGCAACAAGAAGAAAAGTCTCTGACGGCAAGCTCGGTCCCAACTGGGAAGGGATGTACAGAGTAGTTGGTCAGGCAAGGACCAAGGCTTATCGACTTGAGGAGCTAGATGACATGGAAATACTGAGGCCGTGAAACACCACCAACTTAAAGATATATTATCACTAGACAACATGTAACCTGGCCTAGGGCCCTTACTAATCAATGAAATGGTTCTTCTCAAAATTTTTGATGTGTCAAAATTTTGTCTATCTTCTTGTTCGGTGGCATTGTCGAAGCAGCTTACAATTCCCGTTCATCTATAAAATGTACATGCTCTTCGGTAGCATTGCCGAAGCAGATTTCAGTTGTCATTCATCTATAAAACGTGCATTTAGCTCTTCGGTGGCATTGCCGAACTAGTTTACAATTGCCGTTCATCTATAAAATATGCATGCAGCTCTTCGGTGGTATTGCCGAAGCAGCTTACAGTTGCTGTTTATCTATAAAACGTGCATGCAGTTCTTCGGTGGCATTGCCGAAGCAACTTACAGTTGTTGTACATCTATAAAACGTGCATCGAGCTCTTCGGAGGCATTGCCAAAGCAATTTATAGTTGCCATTAATCTATAAAACGTGCATGCAGCTCTTTAGTGGCATTGCCGAAGTAGTTTACAGTTGTTGTTCATCTATAAAATGTGCATGCAATTCTTCGGTGGCATTGCTGAAGCAGCTTATAGTTATCGTTCATCTATAAAACGTGCATGCAGCTCTTCAGTGGCATTGCCGAAGCAGCTTATAGTTTTTGTTCATCTATAAAACGTGCATGCACTCTTCAGTGGCATTGCCGAAGCAGCTTACAATTGTCGTTTGTCTATAAAATGTGCAGGCATCACTCCGGAGGGATTGGCGAAGCAATATTTTGTCATGCCAAGGACAAAGCTTCCGACTCAGCAAAATCTTTTCCTCGACTGGGGGAAGAAGGACAGATATCAAGTGTGAAAGAAGCAAATCAAAAAACACTCGACTGGAATTGATGAAAGTTTTACGTGATAACAAAAGGATCAACCACATGTCGGCTCGGCCCAGAAAAAGAGAACAAACAAAAAATAAAGACAAAACCTTCATGCTTCAGGAACAACCGGATCAGCCATAGAAGGCTCGGCCCCAGGAGTTGTCGGAGCTTCTTCCGGCACCAACCAAGCCCCAGCTATGGCGAAATCCATAAGTGGGATGACACCAACTAACTCGACATCATCTTTCACTCCAGTTGATACCAAGCCACAGATCCAGCCCTTCCGAAAGAGCAGATCCTTCACACGGCCGAGCTGGCCGCGATAATCAGCCTTGGCATCATCAAAGCCTTTGTTGTAAGACTCCTCTTCAATGCCAACCATCTTCTTATTGGCCTCCTCCAGCCCATCTTGTGTTGCATTGGCCTTAGCCTTCGCCGATGTGGCTTCAGCCTTCAGTCTGGTAATTTTGGCATCCCGGGTAGCAATTCTAGCATCCCTAACTTCCAACTCGGCATCCTTGATTTCAACAATGACTTTAAGGGCCTTAGCTTTTTCAGCCAGTTCAATAGAGGAACTCTTAGTGTAACGATCCAAATTTCCATTTGTTTAAATATAATTCGATGCATTATTTTACTTATTAATTATATACCAATGATTTTGATTCCTTTGAAAGGTCATGGAACAGCCTTAGGACGTCGAGGAAATGTAAGTAGCATGCAGGAAGTGTGTCTCGACGCATCGCAAAGGAGCCGGTGAAGTTTCAGCCATTTCTGGGCATTTTGCTGGAGGCTCGTCCGGACGGGGAAGTGGGGTGTTCCAGACGAGGGAGTAGAGAGTTGGGGTTTTGCTACAGGAGGCTTGGTCCGGACGAGGATGGGTCCTGTCCGGAATAAAGTGTGTGCTCGTCCGGATGACGGGAGTCCCGTCCGGACGGGGAACCAGAAAAATGTTCGGATTTGTGTTTTAATGAAGGGTAACTTGGTCTTTTTACCCTAAAACAAGTTCCTGACCCTAAAAATTGTGTATAGCCTCCCTCCTCCCTCATTTTCACTCAAAACACATTCTCTCTCTACCTCTCTTCCACCATTGATGCTCCACCTTTTCTCTAACATTTGAAGACTCTCCAAACTGTCATTGGAGTTTTAGCAAGGAGGAAGCTTGTTCTCCTCACCAAGGGCTTTCCAACAAGTCACATAGCTTCTCCATCCACCGAATTTGGATTTCTAGGGTTTTGTTCAAGCTACTTTGAGGTAGGGGATATCCATCTCTAGTTGTGTTTTAGATTATGCCTTCTCTTGCTCTCCCTTGAAATCTAGTCATGTTGCATAAATTTCGTATATGCATGTTTGAATAAAATTGACTTAGGGTTTGTGGATGAATCATGAAATTGATGGGTTTTATAGAGTTCTTATGGTCATATACACATTGTATGAAGTTCAATGTTGTGTTAGAACAACTTATGTAAAAAGCCCCAAATCCATGTATGAACCTTATTTTACAAATTAGGGCTTTTGGTCAATTAGTGGCCTTTTGATTGAATTGAGTTTGGTTATGTGCAATTGGGCCTAATTAAGGCTTAACAGATGGGTTTGCGGTATGAGTCATGTTTTATGAATATGGTTCGCACATTGGTTATGTTGCAAATTGCTACACACATACATTATTGACTTTGACGATGACACACAAAATAAATGATTGAGCCCAAATGAGAAGTAACCTTGGCTAGGGATTCTCGGGCATCAATGACTATATTATGGGAAGCAACCTTGGCTAGGGATTTCCGGACACAATGACAATGATATGAGCCTATGAATATTTGATTGGGGTACCTTGGTTAGGACTCCTAGGATGGTCGCTCCATCCGCGACATTGTGCACAATGTGGGTAACGAGAGCCCTCCCAACGTTAATTGGGCAAGACCGGATAGGTTTGATTGGTGTGTTGACGAGCCACTAATCCAACCTCGCTCTATCAACGTCACGAAACGAAAATAATAATGGAATGTCTTGGTTAGGATTCTGGACATGCATTGGTAATGGAATACCTTGGTTAGGATTCCGGTAATGCATTGGTAATAAAATACCTTGGCTAGGATTCCGGTGATATATCTTACGTGGAACGAGAAAAGAAATATGAATGTACTTTCGTTATCTAACAATGTTACAAACACTTTTATGCACTCATGTATGGACTCTTGCCTAGTAGTCTCTTAGTTGAACATCATGGAATGAGAACTTACTTATGTATCGACCCTTGGCTTGTGGTCCTTTGTATAACACTTCGTTATGTTGGCTAGTTGTTATCATGTCGTAGAAGTTGGATCATTGCATTGCATTGTCTCATGCATATTGTTGATATCATTCTATACAGGCACACACGCGTTCACGCTAGTCTCGAACATGCTAGTTGATAAATATTTCCCTACTTTGGAGTGATACGCCCTTCTTTTTAAATTCTGCAGGTAAGGAACCTCTCCTTGATGATTTTGGAGCACATTGATGTTTTGGACTCTTGGAAGGCTTATGCATTTTCTTTTATTTCAAATTAGCCCCCTTTGGGTTGTAATAGGAGTAATGGTTTGTAATAACTTAACTTCTCTCTCTTCTTCTTCTATGTGTTGGACTTTATTCTTCTACATTCACTCTCGGGTTTTCATGGTTATGTAGAATGGAATGCTTGGTACTTAGATTTATTTTAAATTAATATGAACCATGTTTGTTTCCCCATTTAATAAATGATTTCAAAAAGATGGTTTGCAAATCTGGGGCGTGACACTTAGCCTCCTCAAGCTTCTTGGTGCTTGCCTCGGCCTCTTTCTTCGCCAGGCGGGAGAAAACAAGGAGGTTACAGATACGTTGGTCTATGTTGGCCCTGACAGTCATCAGCTGCAAAGAAACAAAAGGGTCATCACATCCATGTCGAAGCCAAAGATAGAATATTAAAGCAACAAGTGAAAAATCTTACCCGGTCGGCGTAGTACATCATCTGCCAGAAGTAGGCCCGTGCGCCTCGAGGGAGTTCCTTCGTATCCTTCGGTAGCATGAAGGCTTGGAGAAGTTCCATAGCTACAATGGGGCTCTCCCCCACTATGTCGGTTTCTACGGGCTCATAGCCCTCAAAATTGAGCTTGGGTGCCCACTTCGGCACCACCACCCGGGAGGATCCCATTGTCTCGGCAATAGCAAGATCCGGTACAGCTTCTTTTGGCACAATGGCAACAACAGAGTGTTCAGTGGTAGTCACATCCTCGGTCCTCCTTACCTTCTTTTGGACACGAGCCTCCTTAAGCTCGTCGGCATTGGGGGGAGGCCTGGGCCGAGCAGCCGGTATTTCCTTGATAATGGCCACTAGGGGCTCGGCATCCACTGCGGCGGGGGTGGTACCAAAGGCCTCGGCAGTCAAATCAACCGCCTTTCATTGGCCCATGTCCTCTTCCGGATGGGCAGTGGAGGGTTTGACTAGAGCTTGCCGTGAATCGAGGGTATGGGTATACATAGAAGTATACCCGAGCAAAATCGACACCAAGCATCGAGCAGTTAGAAGCTCGAATGCCTTTTAACTCCGTTTATGTCGGCGCCAAACTTCAAGGAGCTAACAGTCCCACCGTCTACAAAAGAAGGTATAAGTTAGAAAGATTCAACAAATGGGTTAAAGACAAATGAAGAAACAAAGCTTACTTGGGACGCCTTGCCGAAACATGATGGAATATCCCATCACCGGAGTAAAGAATGTGCCAGAGACTATCATGACATCATCAGCATATTTGTCCGAGTCCGGCAAGTCGGCAATAAGGTTGGTCTGGTGTGGCCTACGGCCAAGGTAATACTTCTTCAACTTTTTGTTGAAGCCGATCATGTAGCTGCCGAAGATATCCTCAAAAGTGAGTCAGTCCCCCTCACCGAGAGTCTCGTTCAGCCTCACCACTCCCATCAGGATCCTAAAAGTATTCACCGTCACTTGGGACGGCATGAGGTGAAACTCACCAAAAAAGCGAGTTAGCATGGGGTGGAAGGGGAACCGAACACCTCCCTCCACCACGGCGCAGATCGGCACATAAATGTGCGACAGACCCGGCTCCATGTCATCGATGGGAGAAATCGTAATATGCAAGTCGTCCGGTATCTCAAATTCTTCTCTGAACTCCCGGACGTCGGCCTCCGTTGTCAATAGTTGTCGAAACTTGTCGGACCATTTCTTCGGCGGAATGAATGGATCTGAGAGAACACAAACAGTGGGATATCGTTAGTCGGTCCATCACTTGCCTATGCATATAAGCAAAGGAATGAACTTGGCTTGGCATTTAATCATCAGCCAAGAATAGGTTGGCACGACCAAGAATAGTGATGAAAAGTTCATCGGAAACCATGGAGGCCAAAAACTTCTCGCACCCACAGACACCTGGGGAGTTAAATCCCTTGGCCAAAACGTCGATAAAACGATGAGGAAGTTGAAGAAAAAGCTAAGTGTTTGTAAGGAAAAGAATTAATCAGTACGTGGATCACGTGGATCAAAGGAAGAAGGGCTGGGGAAGCTCGCCAAAAATCTGCTTGAGGTCTTCCAGAAATTGCCTACACGGTGGCCGAAAATCGCCAAGGGGAGGAAGCTCTAGCAAACAGAATGAACCAAAAACCCTAAGATGTTATATATAGAAATGACTTGGGCGGGAAAACCGAATGACCAGCTGACCGGCCAAGCCGGTAAATGCGACAACCATCATTACCGCAGCATTGGGAGTTAAACTGATGCTGCCAAGTGGCTCCCACGCACGCACGATGTCCCATCTGCCATAGAGCCAACCAACGGCAATGCGCCACGTGGCATGACCACCTGTCATTTTCGGTGCATGTTGGCCACCGGAGATGACAACTGATGATGTAATACCTTGACAGGCACGTCATCGATGCAAAAGGTGACACGTCATCATGATCATAATGACAGTTGAATAAAGTTGTTAGGGGACCAAGTTTCAAGACATTCTAGTGGTCTGACACTCTTCCTCTTTGGAACTAGCACATCTCTTCGGCAACAAGTCAACCCTACTTCGGCCAAAATGCCTTAGCCAAAGGGGTTGAGGGGCTATTATTGGGGGCCGAACCAAGGAGAGACCGAAGCCACGAACTCCTCTGGTAGGGTCAGAACACAGGTGAGAGGCCATGCGACTGAGTAGGGAAGGGTCGACGAAGGGGGCTCCCCTCTCACTCTTCCAGTATGCCTAGTAGGCCACCCTCCTCTAGTTGACCCTAATTCTTCATCTGTCACTGATCTTCCAACTGAACTGACTCATTTAGATTAGGATTTTGCATTATTTCGTTCAGTTTGTCCTTATGCCGACTTGTGGCCAGGACTTTTTGTACTTTGGCTCTACCGAATTGTAATTTTCCTTTCTGGCAATGCAAATTTGAACTTTCAATTTCTATCGGCCATGTCAGTAGTCATCTTAGGGAATCACAAGTATCCACCTAGCCTCTTCCCCCACTCAGGGGAGGGTACCAACACTAGGGACCCTTTTCCTTAGTTCGATATGCCACAAAGAGGTTGATTTTAATAATTTGATTCTTTGGCAATTCCACCGAACAGAGACATGCACCGTTTTAAAGATAAAAGGAAATTATGTAATTTTCTCCGACAATTCCACCGAACGAAGAGGCACAATGTTAAAGATAGGCAACTTTACTTATCACTTCTGTCACACCCGGATTTTAAAACCATTTTCTTTTCAAATGGGTTGTAATTGGAAAATAACTAAGACTCATCCCATCCAACCACATTCCAAATAATGAACATCCAGGCATGAGATAAAATAAAGTGTGGAAAGAAAATATGACTACTTATTAAATTGAAAACTTTCATTTAAATTACAAGGTACAAGATGACATGGTCACCATTTCTTTACAAAAATAAGAAAAGTTATACAAGCTCCATGAGCCTAAATGAAATACCCAAAAGGGGGCTTCTTCTCCAAATCAAGAGAACTATGTGCTCCAAATGCTATGGATCCTCAAGAGGAGGTTCAAAACTTGAAAAAGAAGAGGGAATTATGCCAAGTATGAAAAATCTATATTCTATCATGACTAAGCTTGTTGTGGACTCGTGGGTGCATGTCTAGCATGAAATAAATGATCCAACAAGGAAAGTGTGCATGATAATTAGCCTTATTCTACAAGTACAAAATCACACTCCCTACACTACCATACAAGAGTGTTTTCATTTATTTCCAGTTAAAGTATACCATACATATTGACTTTGATTTCATTATTTGCCATGAATAGAGTTATTCCGTTATCTTTTCTTTGATTTTATTTTCATATGGATGAACCCGGAAATCCCATCATAAGTCCATTTCTGATTCATCCTACATATCTCATACTATGGATTCAGGAATCTTATCACAAGTCCATTCCCTTATTTCATCAAGGTGAGAAGATGCGGAAATCTATTTTGTGTCTCCCTTGTTTCGTCAAGGTTGAGATGAAAACATGAAATTATACTCTCCTCCTTGCTTTCGTCAAGTTGAGCATGTTGGAAGCAAAATCAATATGTCATGGAAATTGATTTAAAAAGGGAATTTGGAAATGGTTTTGAAACTATAGAAATGTACTCATCGAATGCATATTTATTATTATCTCACACTCACATCTATTGTCCTAATTTGGAAAATATTTGGGTGCATATTTTTTCTACTAGGCAATTGTCTAATCCTCTATTTTTAGGTACCGACTCGGTGGCCTAGCTTTGGAGATTGGGAGACTTGGGTGCCTTCACTGGTATTCTTTATTGTACCTGTTTCGTATTTTATTCTACTTCATGTACCGGGACTGTAATATTTATTTGGACTTGTAAACTTAAACCAGTTCGTTTGCTTACTTGCATGTGATATCCGATTTCCTCATTTTTTTCGCATTTGGTTTGAGTAGATGTTTACTTTACATATCCTTGTTGTCATATTTTAGTATTTCAAAAATGGTTTGAAATTTTGGGGCGTGACAACTTGATTTCAGAGCTTTCGTTTCGAAAACTTAGGCCTTTGGGGAGACATTTGGTCTCAATAGGTGCATCATTTCAAAACTACATTCATGTGATGTACTTGGAGTGCTTGTATGCATTGTATGAGGACCCATTATTTTATAAAAATCAACTAAGTGGGATCACTCTTCAAATCTTACTGGCATGTCTTAGGATGATGTCGATCCTCTAGTAGACCCCTTATCTTGATCTTGTTGTTCCTGTGAGTTCAACTCCAGTAGATGATGTCTAGTATATCCTTGCCTTACTCTTGAGAAGTGGATCTCTGTTCCCGTATCTGTGGTTGTTTTTTATTTATCCTTGTCTAATGTTGAGATGTGGACCCGTGATTTCAAGGTCTTCCATTGGTCTCGCCAGTAATTGATCCTTACCTTGATTCCGAGAAGTGGATCTTTGTCTGTGACTATTTGGTCGAACACTCCATAGTACTTACCTCATCATTCGAATGTGAACCCACGACTTCCATACCTTAAGTAATCCTGGCATCCTGGCCATGAGTCGCAATTTCACTCATATGGTTGTTGTTCGTTTCTTGTCTTATCCTCAAGAGGTGAATCCTTATTTGTAATTATGCAGTTAGCTTGCTTGGTTCTTGCCCTCCTTGCTGAGGATACGAATCCACCGCGAGGCCTGGTCATTGACTCTCGATTCTTGTCTTGTAAGTACGAGAAGAGAATCCTAGGAGATCATTTGGGTTGTCCTCGTTGTGGAAACAAGTATGTCCCTCTATTGATGTCGGATTTCTAATTGTTCTCCCATTTGTTTAAGTTAGAGTTGAGTGTATTTTGTGTTTAAGGCTTGATTCTTGCCCCGTCATCCCGGGATGTGAATCACTCAATAGTCTTATTTGTTCTTAGATACCCTTGGTCGACGATCGTATTCCCAATGGTATGTTTACCTTTCTGTGGTGAAGCTAGAAATAGGTTAGTCCTCGTAGGCCTAGTTGGAATTTATTATCGAAGCTAGGATGAATTATATTGTTGTGGCCAAGTGCGAGTCATATTCCCTAGCATGAGAGGTGGCATGTTGTGGCTGGCCAAGTGGTGACTGATAGACATTCTTAAGGGATGCCATGGCTAGGAGAGTTTCATGGGGATCTCACACCTTAATAGTCTATGTGGTTGAGATGTGATATGAATAGTGATACCCTACCCATTTCTGGGTGCTAGACCTTGTTGTCGCATCGTTGCTTGCATTTTTCCCTAGGGGATTCTTATTAAGGAATTAGTGTGATGTGTTATTAAATCACCTTATTGGTCCTAGAGAATTGAGTGTAGGTGTTGCTGATCCTAATAGTGTAGCCTAAGGCATGTGTGATGATTTGATGAGCCAGGAAGGTTATGGCGGGATGTGAAAGGGAAAGATATTCGAAAGACGTGTTTGGAGTTTCAGTTGGATTATATGGGTATGAGGAAGATTTAAATGGTGATTGAAACCACAATGAGGTAATTAGGTAAAATTGTGAAGTAGTGGGATGTGATCCATGATGTGCCCGTTTCTTGTCAAGTACGATTGGATGTCATTGGCCTTACTCTTGTGTTTGATATACCTTATGATTCTAGCCACTATAGAAACCTTACGAACACCTATTGTGTGAGTTTGAGCTTGATTGGGAATGTGAAGTTGGAGTGGGTGTAACGTTCATGTATGGGAAATTCTTAGGCAATAAACACGGTGCTAGCAAGAAGTTGAATACCTTCTTTGAGTTGAGAAAAGTCATGTTGGGATTGTTTGAAAATGTGTGTGCCTAGGTAAGGTTGGTATGGAATGTGTCAGCATTGGCAGTGATCGTGAAAGGAATTGTGTTGATTTCTAGGATGTAGGAGAGTTATCTTGAGGTTGGAAGTAGGATTTTAGGTTTGAGGAATGCAAGGTTGATGTCACTTAGGAATGACTGAAATGGGTGATCCAGTTTGAGAATGTCTGTTTGATGTGTGCTAGCCTTGATGATGGCTGCGAGACCATGCTATCCTTATGTTGTTCTTGTTCGGATTTGGTGAGTCTTGGGCATTGTGGATTCCCTTTTTAGCTTGTCTTGTTCTTGCTAAACCATGTTCCATGGTAGAATTGGATCGACTTCCTCTACTTGATTGTATTGGTCATGGGAAGTTATTTGCCCCTTGGACAGTGTATGCATCTTTCATTTTCATATTTACCTATTTGAACGCATCAGTCTAAGTGGTTGGCCTACAATTCCAGTCACTCGCCATCCTTCCCGTCCTTGTTGATCGGTATGAGGAAGAATGACTACTAGAAATCCTCGGTTGAAATGTTTGGCACATCATGTTCGTGTTCCACCCCAGCGTGGATAGTAGTTCCTGGCCCTTGTGATTTAGAAATTTGCATCTCCTTATCATTGTTCACCTTGTTTGCAATCTGGTTAGCATCATAGAGATAATGTTTGTAGGCAATGGGAGAAATCCATTGCATTTGGAATATTCTTGAATCTTTCCTATCAAAGAGCCTATGAATACATTCTTGAGTTCATGGAAGCAGTGAAACTTATAGTGTTCAGTTGGATTATAGTAGATCTTTCTTCGCATCTTGATGCACAATGCCTACTCCATTTAGAATTGGTTACCTATTGGAGCTTTGGGGGGTGTTGACCCCCCTCCCCCCCCAAGCTCACCTCGTCAAGCAAACCTTGAAGGACTTGTTCATTGGTTGTTCCTTCATATCTTGAACATAGAATAGTGAGATTGTGTGAAGTCCTTCCATTTTGAATTCTCACTCTTGTATTGTGCATCGTCACTCTCATACATTGACTCCTAAGAGATGCGTCTTGCTTGTGGTTTGACACTTGCAAGGTTGAGACCGATTGTCCTTCCCTTCTCGTCTTCGTGTTGTTCGATTGACCTAGAGGGCCCTTAGAGTCCAGAATATCCTAAGGGGAGTGAGGTAAGTATGTGTGTCTCCTTGTTGAGAGAGTATAATAGTGTAGTTTGAGGCATAATTTGTGGTAGTGGTGTATTGGTGGACTAGTGAGGTGTGATTTGGCATTGTACAGATGTTTTAAGAGTTTCGGGCAGAGAACGTGTCTCTTTTGGTCGACTGTATCGACGAAATTATATCTTTATATCTATATTTTTTCATGATTGGGTATGTGTCTAGTCCGTGTCATATAGTGTAGAGACGACTAGGAAGGGTTCGTTTAAGAAGGCGACTGTCCAGCACATCTCAAAACAAACTTTCATGAGTCATTCTAGTACCGTACTAGGTGGGTGTGTGGGTTGGTTGTGTGAGGATTGATGTTTATTCAGAAATATTATCCAAGGATTGCATCGGGTGAATTTAGTCTTGAATCTTGCATAAACATATCTTTTGTAGCTATCTGTTAGTATGTAGGATGGTATGAGATTGTGGTTGAAGGTTACGGGCTAGTGCGAGTTGGTAGATGAAATGGTGGACCTCATTAGTGTGGATTTCTTAATTTGTCTCATTGGTTTGTATTCCTGATTTCAGAATGGCTCTAAGCTCTATCTTGCTTTTGAACTCGCGAGTTTGAAACTACTTTCCTTGTCGTATCGTATTGTATCGGAGTATCCGTGTCATATCAGTGTGTCCTGACCATATCAGAATGCATCCATTTGATTTCAGATTTGGATTCTGAGGTTTCTATGTATCATTATTGAGTAGGAATAATGTATCGTAATTCCTCATGGTGAAGTTATTATTTCCTTCTTATCGAATCCATTCTCGGCATTGATGACAAGAATTTTGAATGATCATGATATGTTCCATGTTTCCATGTTAAGAAAGTACGAACCGGATCCTTCATATATGATCAATTAAGATAATGTGGAGTTGGAGGCTGATGTATCGTATGAAGACCGACCTATTCGCATCCTTGATTCTAGGGAACAAGTTTTGCGAGGCAAAACCATTCCTCTATTAAAGATGTTGTGGTCAAATCGTGGCATTGAAGAAGCCACTTGAGAACGAGAAGACGAAATAAGGGCTAAATACCCCAATTTTCTTTGGATTTTGTTGTATTTCTCTTTCCTCGTAACTCATCTTGTTGTAGTTTTTCTTGGTTTGTCTCCCTTTTGCATCTACATTATGTAAATTTTGAGGACGAAATTCTTTTAAAGAGTACGAGATGTAACAGTTGAGAATTTATTGATTCGAATTTAGAATTTTTTATTCTATTATATAGATTTTGATTGATTTTGATCTCAAAATCTTCCCTTGATTTTTGATGTGGTTGATCCAAGAATGTCGTAGAGAATTCAATTGCAGATCCAACGCAATTGGAATTTCATCAATCGGAGTCCAGATGAAGAATCTAAGTCCAAAAGACAACCCATAGATGGTTCTCTCTTAGGATCCTCCGCCAACTTCCGGAAGAAGGGGGAAGGGCAGGGCCCCAATTCCCGATAGAGGAGAAGGTATTGTGGGAGGAGGGAAGGTCTGGATTATCGACAAAGGAAGAGGGGATGCGAGAGAGTAGTGTGGGAGTGTAGGCCTTGCAGAAGAAGAAGGAGAGGAAGTAGGAGTAGAGGTCACATAACCAGAAATGCGAGCCCCAACTCCCAGTGATGCAGCAGCCTGTGAGTGTGTGCAGAAGGCTGGAGGAAGTCCAGAGCTTCCTATTCCCGGTAATATAGGGTTGTACTACCGGTAATGCAAGGGTTAATATTTGACTGTTTAAGAAATTTTTAATGAGGGGTATTTTGGTCTTCTGGCTATGATATAAATACATCCTTTGAGGATAAAACTCTCATTCTTCTACAGAACTCTCACTGTCTCTCTTCCATCTATCATCTAGCCCTCTCAAATTCTCTCATTTCTATTTAAGATCTTGAAGAATCGTTGGAGCTTTTGAGGATTTCGTCTTTGTCGCGCCGTGAAAATTTCTTCCGCCTCCCTTCTTCGCTTCCGCCCGAGGTTTTCGGAGGTCGCGTTTCTGGATGGCGTACTTTGAATTTTCGGGGTTTAATGCGATGTTTTGAAAATGATTTTGATGATGGTTGGACTTACTTGATTTTAAAATGTTCAGACTTACTAACGGTTTTATAATTGTCAAGGCAATATATATCATATTATTAATCTGTTTTTTAGAATCGCCACTCGGCATAGAGTTATGGTGTGCCAAGTCACCGGTTTTATTAAGAAAAGAATGGTCTGTGAAATTTAGAAGATCGGATTCGGAGATTTGATTACAAATGGGGAAGGTGTTAGGCACCTCACTCGCCCTTTCGGTACTCCCTTTTCAAAAATGAATTTTCTTCCAATTTAAAATCAAAGATTTCTCGGCCAAAAGAAGCAAAATATAAAAAAACTGATGTTTGAAAAGAACTTTAAAGGAGATTTACAGCTGGGCAACACTTTGATTCTATTTTGAGATTTTAGGAAAGAATTTTAAAGAATAAATTAAACTTTGATCTTTTTGATGGTTTTTGCAATTTTTAGTCAGACAAAACTCCAACCTTATTTTGGAAAGAATGCTTATATTTTTGACTTTGAAATTCCAACAAAATATTGAGTGATTCGGCATTACTCGACTCACAAAATATTTCCGTGATCCTTAGTCAGTCAGCTACTGCAAGCTTTCACTGAATGACTCGAATCTAGGAATTGCTTTAAGGGTATTTTCGTATTTTTCAGTCGGACAGAGGTTCGACCGTGTTTATGAAGAGAATTATTTTGTTATTGATTTTTGATAATCCTAGAAGAATATCGAGCGACCCGGTGTGAACCGATTCTTGAGATATTCTCCCGATCCAGATTGGTCAGCTACTGCAAGCTTTCACTGAACAATACGAATCAAGGAATTGAATTTTTGATTTAATGGGTTTTATTTTATATGGAAAAAGAGATTGTTCTTATTTTTGAAAATTCCAAAAGAATGTCAAATGACCCGGTATGACCCGATTCAGAAGATACTCTTTTGATCCATACCGATCAGCTACTGCAAGATTTCACTGAGCGGAACGAATCGAGGAATTATTTTTTTTGGAAAGTTAATTTCTTTATGTTACAATGATAGGATTGATTTTCTTGGATTTTTAGGAAATCTCAAAGGATGTCAAATGGCCCGGTGTGCACCGATTCATAAGACATTCCCTTTGATCCAAATCGGTCAGCTACTGCAAGCTTTCATTGAACGATTCGAATCGAGAGGTTTCTTTTTGTTTTTATGCTTTTATGAATGTTTTTCTCTTTCATTTATACATTAACAAACTGAAATTTTTAAGAAAAAGGAAGGAAAATGGACACAAATATGCATGTATAACGGGATAGAATATTATATATAAGTCGTGTTGGAATATTTCCAAAACGGGCGGCTTATATACAATATACCGACAAGATCGGGTTTAGAAATGAAAAGGTGGAAATGAGACGAGACGGTTTTGGTTTCCATTTTACAAATCTCAAGAAAT
>NMUG010000238.1:0-24910 GCA_002855965.1 Monotropa hypopitys
CATAATGTGGATAGAGGTATGATTACGGGTCTCTTAGAAAGATTTAAGAGGTTGTGCGGTACGGTATTTGAGGGAACAAATAATTCTGAGGTGGTTGAAGAATGGCTAAGGGAAGTAGAATTGGTGTTAGACACTATGGGTGTTGAGGGAGAGCAGAGGGTAATTTTGGCAACCTTCCTATTTAGGGGTGAAGCTAGGAATTGGTGGAATGCTTTCAAAAGGCTGGAGGTGGCACCGGTACTTGGAGTTGAGCTGGCTCCCCCAAGAGCTATCACTTGGGATAGGTTTGTGCAAGGGTTCAACAATAAATTTTACCCAGATAGTTTTCGATTTGGGCAGGAGGCAGCTTTTTCAAATTTGAAGCAAGGTAGTATGTCGGTCAGTGATTATGAGGCGAGGTTTACTGCTTTATCTAAATATGCACTATATATGGTTAGTTCGGAAGACTTGAAGTGTAGACGTTTCAGATTGGGTTCGGCACCTGGAGTGGCTTCGAGGTTGTTATCATTTAGGGAGAGAGATTATTCTGATCTTGTGGATATGGCAACAAGAATGTGGAGTGACATTCAAGAATATCGTGAAAAGAGGGAGTCTCATAAAAAGGCAAGGTTTGATAGTAGTGGAAAATCTGGGGGTAGTAATTTCAAGAGTGGGGAGCAGAGATCGAGGTTTGACAAGGGGAGGAGTGGTGGAGGAAATAGAAGTCAGGGAGGTAATTGGAGTGGAAATCAGGAAAGGAGTGTGAACCAGCAGTCGGGGTCAAATGGCAGAGATTTTTCTAGGAGGTGTTTCAAATGTGAGTCGCCAGATCATATTGCTAGGGATTACACATCGGGGAATAACGGGTTGAAATGTTTCAAGTGTGGAGGTATGGGTCACAAGTCTATACAGTGCGTTCAGCAGCAAAATCAGTTACCAATTCAGTCAGTGGGAAGTGCAGCAGGAGGTGCTAATAAGGGGACAGCGGGACAGGCTACTCATGGCAGGGTGTTTGCTTTAGATCGACAGACAGCTCAGAAAATTCCAGACATGGTGACAGGTATGATTCGTGTATCTTCTTTATATGCACGATTTCTTATTGATTCTAGAGCCACGCATTCTTTTTGTACTACTATTTTTGGTTCTCGTATGGGTAGAAATTTGGTACCCTTAGATCACACGTTGCTTATGTCGACACCAATGGGAAACGTAGTGGAACTTGAGTCATACTATCTGGGTTGTGAAGTTTGGGTCGGTAAGGAACCATTATTGGCAGATTTGATTCCACTTGAGATGATAGACTTGGACATAATTTTGGGGATGGATTTCTTAGCCGCTCACTTTGTCATTATCGATTGTGTTAGCAAGAAAGTTTTGTTTCGTATTTCGGGTAGACCTAATTTGAAAATTTGTGGTGATAGTTTAGAATTGCCTAGACGTATTATCTCATCTTTGAAGGCGATGTCTATGTTGAATAAGGGTTGTGAAGGATTTTTAGCCCACGTGATCGATTCTGAGAAGGGAGAGAAAAATATTGGAGATATACATGTAGTGAGTGAGTTCCAGGACGTTTTTCCAGAAGAGCTGCCAGGAGTGGTTCCGATTAGAGAAATGGAATTCACAATTGAGTTAGTTCCGGGTACTAGTCCTATATCTATTGCTCCGTATAGGATGGCACCGGCCGAGTTATATGAATTGAAAATGCAATTGAAGGAGTTATTGGATAAGGGATTCATTAGACCTAGTGCGTCACCTTGGGGAGCCCCTGTTTTATTCGTGAAAAAGAAGGATGGTTCGATGAGATTGTGCATTGATTATAGGTAGTTAAACAAAGTTACTATGAGGAACAAATATCCATTGCCTAGAATTGACGACCTTTTTGACCAACTTCAGGGAGCCTCAGTATTTTCAATAATTAATTTGAGGTCTGGGTATCACCAATTGAAAGTTAGAGACTGTGATGTAGCGAAAACAGCCTTCCGTACTAGATATGGTCACTACGAATTTATGGTTATGCCTTTTGGGTTGACGAATGCACCGTCGGTGTTCATGGATTTGATGAATAAGGTATTTCAGTCCTATCTAGACTCTTTTGTTATAGTATTCATTGATGATATTTTGGTATACTCAAAGTCTAGAGAAGAACATGGAGAACATTTGAGGCTAGTCTTGCAAAGATTGAGGGATAAACAGATATACGGGATATTGAATAAATGTGACTTTTGGCTTGATCGAGTAGTTTTCTTGGGTCATGTTATATCGAGTGAGGGTATTTGTGTAGACCCTAAAAAGATTGAGGCGGTGGTGAATTGGGAAAGGCCTACTAGTGTGACCGAAATCCGTAGCTTCTTGGGATTGCGGGTTACTACAGGCGGTTCATTAAAAAACTTTCGTCTATTGCAATGCCTTTGACTATGCTTACTAGAAAGGGAGTCAAATTTGTGTGGTTGGAAGAGTGTGAGAACAGTTTTCGGGTCTTGAAGGAGAAATTAGTTTCGGCACCTATTTTGACTATTCTGGAGGGGACTGATGATTTGGTGATTTATAGTGATGCGTCACTTTGTGGGCTGGGGTGCGTGTTGATGCAATGAGGGAAAGTCATAGCTTATGCTTCGAGGCAATTGAAAAACCATGAGAGGAATTACCCTACGCACGATTTGGAGTTAGCGGCGGTATTTTTTGCGCTAAAACTTTGGAGGCATTATCTTTATGGGGTGACTTGTGAGATTTTTACCGACCATCAGAGTTTACAGTATTTGTTCACTCAGAAAGATTTAAATTTAAGGCAACGTAGGTGGATGGAGTTAATAAAGTATTATGATTGTAATATTCACTATCATCCAGGAATATCTAATGTAATGGTTGATGCTTTGAGTAGGAAAGTTGTGGGTAAGATATCATGTTTGACTTGTGCTAGAGTTGAAAAATTTTCAGAATTGAATCGTGTGGGTGTTGAGTTGTCTTTGGGTTCTGATGAGACTTTGTTAGCAAAACTTGTGGTGAGATTGCTATTTGTGGATCAGATTAGAGAGGGCCAAAAGACCGATGTGTTTTTAGAGAAAATTCGACAACAGATTTTACTGGGAGAAAAATCAGAGTTCAGCATTCGTGGGGACGGCATGTTGATGTTTGGGGATCGGGGATGGGTACCGGAGGATGTGGAACTTAGGAAGAATATTCTTGAAGAGGGTCATAGTTCGAAATTTTCTATGCACCTAGGGTCGACGAAGATGTATTGTGACTTGAGGGAAATTATTGGTGGAAGGGGTTGAAGAGGGATATAGCCGATTTTGTTGCCAGGTGTCTTATTTGTCAAATGGTGAAGATTGAGCACCAAAGGCCGGGAGGGTTAGTGCAGAGTTTGCCAATACCGGAATGGAAATGGAAGCACGTTACTATGGATTTTGTTGTGGGTTTGCCTAAGTCTAAGGGGAACTTTGATTCCATTTGGGTTGTAGTGGACCGTCTGACGAAGTCCGCTCATTTTCTTCCAGTGAGGGTTACTTTTTCTACTGATCGGTATGCCAGGATTTATATAGATGAGATTATTAGATTGCATGGAGCACCAGTTTCGATTGTTAGTGATAGAGATCCCAAGTTTACATCGAGGTTTTGGGCAAATTTGCAGCAGGCTCTTGGTACATCGTTGAGGTTTAGTACCGCTTTTCACCCTCAAACGGATGGACAGACGTTATATGGTAAGAGGTGTCGGACACCGCTTTGTTGGAGTGAGGTGGGTGAGTGTCAAATTTTGGGACCGGAATTGGTTCAAGTAGCTTCGGAGGGGGTTAAAATCATAAGGGAGAGATTGCGGGTTGCTCAGAGCCGTCAGAAAAGTTATGCGGATAATAGGCGACAGGAACTAGAGTTTGAGGTTGGAGATCACATGTTCTTGCGAGTTTCGCCATGGAAGGGTGTTGTTCGGTTTAAAGGGAAAGGGAAGTTAGCACCGAGGTACATTGGGCTGTACGAAATTGTGGAGAGAGTAGGAATGACGGCATATCGTTTGGCATTGCCGATAGAGTTGGCTCGGTTTCACAACGTGTTTCATGTTTCTATGCTTCGGAAGTATGTGGGTGACCCGACACATGTGTTGGAGGTAGAGCCTTTGGAGTTGCGTGAAGATTTAACTTATGAGGAGTTGCCGATGAAGATTTTGGACCGCAAGTAGCAAGTATTACGCTCCAAGGTGGTTCCTTTAATCAAGGTCTTATGGAGAAACCATGAGGTTGAAGAGGCGACATGGGAGAGCGAGGAGGCTATGCGGAAGAAATATCCGCACCTATTTTCAGGTAATCCATCTTACTTACTTTTAATTTCGGGGTCGAAATTTCCTAAAGGGGGGAGAGTTGTAATACCCATGTTCTTAGAATTCGATTATAATTAATTAGAGTACTTTCACATAAAATAATTACGGCGTGTTAATGATTTGGGTTTAATCTTTTAGGGGTTAGAGAGTTGAGAAAAATCAAATAAGGTGATATAGAATATCTTGGAGAGTGTTGTGGTGAGTGGGAAGTTTTGAGGTAGTAGAGAAATTTTGGTCCAGCCATTTTTCTCGAGGAACTGGTTATCGATAACCAGGGAGTATGGTTATCGATAACCGTATTGTGCAGTAGCCCAGCCAAAATCCCACAGACTACGTTATCGATAACATGTTTGGTAGTTATCAATAACTGAGTGTTTGATGTAGCCAGCCAAAATCCCGCAACCTATGTTATCGATAACATGTTTCGATGAGTTATCGATAACTGAGTGTTTAAGGTATTCCATCCAAAAATCCCGAGATGTAGGTTATCGATAACACGGTTTGGTAGGTTATCGATAACTAGGTACTTAAGGTGTTACAGTCAAAATCTCGAGGTGTGGGTTATCGATAACATAGATTGGTAGTTATCGGTAACCGAAAGTTTTCTGTTCCGTCTTTATTTTTTCGAAAACCTGGTTATCGATAACTGGGGTCTGGTTATCGATAACCAGTTGATGCTGTGTAAAAATCTGAAAATCGTTTTTAAGAGGGCGTTTTGGTCTTTTTCGGCCTAGATTGGTTCCTAATCACCCTAATTCGTATTAGGGCTGTACTTAAGAGATTTTAGCCTTCACTTTGGGCATTCTAACCTAGAGAGAGGCTTAGAGAGAGAAGAAACCTCCATTGAATAAAGCTTGAAGCTTGAAGGGATTGGTGGATTTTGGTACAAGGATTCTTCTTGTAGGCCTATTCTCTTGGTAAGTACATTGATTTATTTGGGTACATGTAATCTTTATCTCTCTATCTCCTCTCCTAATCCATGGAGTTGAATATACATAAGTTTAAGGCTTAAGTATGTTCATGCTCATGTCCGGATCTATGGATTCCATAGGAAAACACATGTCCTTGGTTTAATCTTAATGTTTAATGAAGATAAATCTTCCTATTTCTTCTATGATTCTTGACATAGGTTTGGGTATCACATTCATATTTAGATATGATGTGTATGGCCACCGGATCTATAGATTTTCTAAGAAAGGTTATATGTTTCATGGGTGGATTTCGAATGTTAGGAGGATTTTTACTCGTAAAGACTTGTGGATGGGAATTTGTTAAGGAGTTTTGTGTTGATAGTTCATCTAATCGCGTAGTGGAGATTTTTATGGGAATATACATATGTTCACGTACATGTCTAACCTAAATTGGATATGATGATCACTTAATGAAATTCTAGTAAGGGTCGAATGTATTGAAAAAGAATAACAATGTAGGTGTAACCCCTTTTTTGTTATTGTTAAGCTTATGATTCAATTTATGTTTCCTTGTCAATTTTATACGTACATTGTGGACTGAAATTTTAGTGGTTTTGACAGGAACGCTTGAGGAGGGCACTGAGGCCTCGCTCAAAGGCAAGGAGAAAGTTTGAATCGCACGGTATCGGTGAGTGTAAGGATATGGTATCTTTAATGGTACAAATGCAAGACTGTTTTTAGCTACACTATTTTATTGTGCATGAGAAGTATATGTTTTCTGTTGTTAAGTCAAATACATGAAAGCATGAGAAGAATGTTGTGTGTGTATAATGGTATGATGTGATTGTTATGCATAGATACATATGCATGAGTTGAGATTAAAGCATAATATGCACTATTAAATATATTATGCATGCCTCCGTGGGACGGGTGGTGATTGTTGGCTACCAATGTTAGACCAACGGGTGCGTGGGACGTACCCTAAGTTTCTAGTGCGCGGGGCGTATGAACTACTACCTATAGTAGTAGCTATTTTCAGGGCATGAGATGCTCAAACTTTTTTGGAAAAAGGGCTTCGGCCAGAATATATAAGTATCATGCATGGGATGCAGTTGTAAGAGAAATTGTTCATGTATGTCTTCATGATTTCTGACTTCAAAATTATTTATGTTTTGGAAGTTAAACATATCATATTCACACTCTGTTTTCTTGTCTCTGAATTGGAAATAGGTTGCAAGTTTAGCGGTCCACTACGAGGCTGGAGGGCATTGGTTGATTGGAGATGATGAATTGACAGATGTTGTTTTGTGGAAGAGAAATCTAATAATGACTTGTGGTTCTTTTACTTTCCTTAGTAGAATTATCATTGGCTTTTCGTGCAGAGACTTATGAGGAGAATTGTATTAGTAGTGAGTATTTCATTTAAATGTTTTCTTTTCCTTGAGGATTGAGTATTGTAGCACTTTGGACTCGCGTTTGAGGATTTAATTATTTCAGTGGTTTCAGGTTTGACAATGTTCACTCGAGGTTTATTTGATTAAGAGTTTTATAAAAAAAATTAATTTTAGTGTATGTTTGAGTGCGGGATGTTACATTTGGAGTCTCTATTGTAGAGCTTTATGTCAGAGATGTTATTTTATCTTGAAGCTTATTGTGAGGTTTTAATAAGCTCTATTTTGTGGTGAGTGGGATTCTTGAGGTTAGTTATGCCTTGAGACTTGGGTTTTTAATATTGAGGTCTTCTTTGTAACGTTACCTGTTCAATAATTATTTTAATTTAAATGATTATTGGGACGGGTCGTTACAGCTTTGTATCATAGCTTAGGTTATTAGATTATGGAATTCTTGGTTGGAATTGAGGTTTAATGATGGTGTCTAGTAGTGGACCCTAGGATGGTTAAGTGTTTTGAGGTTTATGATTAGCTGAGTTGATGACTTGAGGTCGTAAAATTCTGTATGTCTTGGGGGTATAATGAGTCAAGCCTTGGTCTTGTTATCACTAACATTTCTTTTGCTAATGGTTGTGTTGATTTTGATGCTTATATAATTGTTATATCATGTTTTTCTAGTATCGATCATGGTCATCTTGCAGGCATGGCTCCTAATGCGCCGGGTTTTGGTAAGGGAAATCATCTAGTTTTGGAGGGTATAAATCGGTTAATGGTAGTGGTCACTCAATTGGCAGAGAATCACTTGGAGTTTCAGCAGTGGCAAACGGCCTAGTCAGTTAGTAGAGATCCAGGTATGGATTTGATATCAAGGTTTTAGAAGTTATATTCTATAGAATTTGAGGGTTCAGTAGTGTCTTGTGAGGCTGAGAATTGGTTAAAAGAAATTAGTAGAGCTTTTGAGGTTATAAGAGTGTCAGATGAAGAAAGGATAAGGATAGCGACCTTTAGTTTAAAGGGTGAGGCTTTGTGTTGGTGGGAAGCCATGGAGCATCAGTTATCGGCACCCTTGTCGGGAGTGCTTTCTGTTGCACCTAGGGTGATCACTTGGGATATGTTTGTAGAAAGCTTCAATGAACATTATTGTTTGAAAAGTTATAAAATGGAGCAAGAGATGGCATTTATATACTTGAGGCAGGGTGAGATGAGTGTGGAAAATATGAAGCGAAATTTGCAGCTTTGTCTAAATATGCGATGGAGTTGGTAGACTCAGAGGAGAAAAGGTGCAGAAGGTTTAGAAATGGGTTGGAACCGAAGATTTTATCTAAGTTGATTTCTTATAGAGAGAGAGGTTATGCCGATTTAGTGGATATGGCTAGAAGGATTGGGAAGGATAATGACAAGATGGTCGAACATTGGCGTAGCAATAAAAGGAGCAGAGTGGAGTTTTCTCCTTCAAACAAATTGGGTGTTGTTAGCATGGATGATAAGAATGAGAGCATCTCAATGGCAAAATTTAGAGGGATAAATGATCAACTTGGTAGTGAGGAAGTGGGTCAAAAAGAGAGATCGCAAAATTTTGCAAATGATTATAATTCTTCTAAGAGGTGTTTCAGTTGTGGGGTTGTGGTCCATAGGATGAGAGAGTGTGTTGCTAAGGCACAAGGTTTCAAGTATTTTAGATGTAACAAGTTTGGGCACAAGGCGGGTCAGTGTCCGCGGAATCAAAATGAGTCACGGGAGACACCGGTGAATCAAATAGTGGATAAGTATCCTATGGGCAGGGGGAATGTGGTATGCTTTGAGTGTAAGAAAGTCAGACACATAAAGTCTAAGTGTCCTAAACTTCCAGTGATGATGGAAGAAGCAGGGGTGGTGTTCTATCCAAGAGCAGGAAGGGAAAGAGTGTCGCAGAGGCTCCAGGGATGCGGGTTACTTCAACCTTACGTGGAGTGCAGGATACACCATAGTCATGGCAGGTATCCTATTATGTTTCCTTGATATTATGTGCATGTGGATCTATGTGGGGTAAATAAACTTTGATTGTGTTGAATCATAGAGACATACAATGAAATGTATTAAGATGACACTTCCTAATTGGAAAGAGTGAATTAATTATGGATCAAGGATCCTTATGTGCAATAATAATAAGGAATCTTGTGTAAAGAAAATCAATGAGATGGAAAATTTGATAGAATAAGCTTTCACTTGATTGGGCACAATATGTGCATGTTATGGTTAGAAACTATTGTTGAAGTGGTTATGTAAGGATAAAATAAACCCTTAGTCGGAAAAATGTGATCGAAAAATTTAAAATGGAAATTGCATGGTAAGTGAATATCACCCTTGCATGTTTAGATCCTTGCATAGTATGTATGCACTTGCAACTATGTTATGATTATAACTTGGTACCGTTAAAGTGGTTTGGTATAGTGAAAGTGTGGGTTGGTGATTCATGTTAGGCATCGAATAAATGCCAGAGTACATGTTGGAAGACACTTATGGGTTGTGTTGGTGGAATCAATATTGATGTCCATGCTGCAAATATGTTGTTGAGGAAAATATATATCAATTTGATTGCATTGTTAAATTGCTTAAGAGCATTTTTATTATGTGTTAATGTCATGATAGAGACTCATGTATCAAAATTGACTTGTATCATCGTATTGATATGGATAGTAGTGCAAATAGAATTGATTTGGCATATTATAGTTGGAGGCATGAGCTGTGCTCATGCTTGTTCCCTTGAAGCATAATTAGGCTATTTGATTAGTCTTATGTGAAAATGTATATTTACATGGTATTGTAAGTAAGGTATGAGGTGTTATCCTCTAGTTGCTAGTTGTGCCTTGGGTTGTGATATTCCGGGATAATTACGTATGACCAAAACAATTACCTCGAAATCTAGTTTGAAGGACGCCTAGCTAACGACCCTTCAAATTGGAGGTCTTGAGAAATTGAATTGGACGACATGATTCCCTTGGAATGTCATGCTTGAGAGTAGAGTTGGGGTATAGAAGTAGCATGCGTGGTAAGCATGATGGGGTGACTTGTTGCTATAGTTAGAAATGAGATGGATGAATGATAATTTCGAGGACGAAATTTTCTATGGAGGGATGAGTTGTCACGCCCGTTCCATTCTAATAAAAAAATTTAATTATTTATATTAATAGTTGAATTATAAAGTGATTGAAGTTATGAAATAATAAAATAAAGCAAGGAGGAGGAGTTGTGTCTAAATAAGTCTAAGGGGTGATTTGGCGATTAGTATGAAAATATAGGTGTCTAGTGTTAATTGAACATGGCATTATTTTGAATGGGTGTTATGAATGAGGGTAATTGGGTAAATTGGAATAAAAATCTGATTGTAGGGGTTGGGTTGTGCTCAAGTCTTTGTGTTTGTGTAAGGATTTGAGAGAGATAGAGAGGTATTGTAGAGAGAGAAGGAGGAAGAAGATCAAGAAGGACTTGGATTCCTAGAGAGTCCTTTCTCTCATCAATCAAATACCAAGTAAGTATCCATCTCCCTTAATTTCGTAATCAAAGCTATAGTAATGAAGTCGAGATCTAGGGTTCTTATGATTTCCAGATTTTTGGGATTTTGGGGGTAAAACCCTTGATTTGAGTTCTTGTGGTTGATTAGAGGCCATAAAAATGAAGTATGTTGACTTTAGGATGGTGTGGGAGGTTAAGGGATGTGAGGTTTCACGATTCTTAGAGTTTAGACTGAGTTAGGAGTGATTTGGAGAAGAGAGGTTCATAAAATCGTCATTAGAAAACCTCACTGTTTAGGAACCGGTATGCCGACCGGCATACCGGTGGCCTACCGGCCTTAGTAAAATTTTTTTAGTAGGTCATCCCATATGTTTTTCTGCAAAATTGTACTAACCGGCATGTTGGTCGGCATATCGGGCGGAATATCGGGCGGTATACCGGATTGTGCTTATTTTGGGCAGTAGGTTTTGCCTAAGCAAAGTTGAGAAAATTTGTATTAACCGGCATGCCGGGCGGTATACCGGCACCATACCGGTGCACATACCGGTCAGTAGGTTTGTGAGGTTTGGTTTGGGATTTTGTTTGGTGGCTTAAGGTAATCATATTTGAGTTGTTATTGATCATGTTTGGAGGATATTTGTAGACCCTTGAAGAGTGTTTTGGGCTTGTTGAGGTTAGGCTTTCATGTCTTAGTCTTTTAGGACTAAGACTTGACTTTAGAGATTACAAGTGTTTGGGGTTTAGACCTTGGGAACCTTAAGGTGGCTAGGTTCATGCTAATGTTTGGGTGTCTTATAAATGATCCTAATGTGTTATATGATTTCTAATCCACTTGTATTCATATCAGGTGAACATTTACTCTTTCAATGCTTGTTGAGGAGATTTCTCAGCACCACCCCCGGTGTGGTTGATTGTGTAATGGTACAGAATCTCTCAAATGCCTATTTTCGAACCGGTGATTAGGTTCAAGGCAACGACGCCTATCACATCCCGGACTGTGTTGGTCGTCACTTGCATCAGAGTCAGATTGAGGTACCACAAGAACCGACGAAGAAGAGGGTGTATAGGGAATCATACCCCAGTCTCTACAACCTGGATGAGAGTGATATGGAGGGTGTTATTATCGGCCATGCTCCGCTCGTAGTCAGTAGGAACAAGGGCAATAACCACATCGTCCGGTATCCCATACTCGGCCCGAAAGGCTTCAATCTTTGCTAGAGTATCAATCAGAGACCGAAAGAAGCCCATATCTGTAGAGGAAGAAAGGAACTTACACAGAAAAACCGAGAAGAATGAGGAGCACAAAAAACCTAGGGTTGCAGAAGGCTCAGGGTTCAGAGTGTTCGAGAAGATGAGACAGAGAGGATATATAAGAGGCGCGCCCTGTGCTTTTATCGAAGCGACGACACGCGTAGAATGTCATTTCCAACGGTCCCATCAGTCTCGAGAAGAGTGCGTGGGTCCTAAGCATTAAATGCACAATTAATATGGCGCCTCTTCGAAATAACGGTTGGGCTTATCCGATAAGTGGAATGACAACATTTTGGGTGCTGAGAGCTCTGGCCACTCCTGCCGCGCAACTGAAGTAGCCAGAGCTGGGGGCAATTGTGGTGGAGTTAATCTGGATTCACCATGTGTCAAGGGCAAATTCGTATTAACCCAACATCATGTGGCAGTTCAGCACCAGCTTGTCACATCATCAGCAACCTCGCACTACGGATCAAGTCAGTCTAGTGCGGCTTGACATCCAACTAGTGAGGGGACCAGTCATTCAGTGCGGCAGTACTAGATCTCGGTTGATATGATTAGTCACGTGTCCAACGACCATCTGCACTACGGATTAGGTTGGCCCTGTATGGCCAACATCCTCATAGCATGGAGATCAGTCTCACAGAGCAGCACGTGCCTGACCAGATATGGTGCAGCTGGGCACGTGCACAAGCAGTGCCCGCTGTGCGGATTAGATTGGCCATGTGTGGCCGACATTCACCAACGCGGCACTCAGTCATAGCAGTGCAGGAAAATGTGGCAGGCAAGGTGTCCAAGTGTCAGTCAGCCAGTGAACGGTGGATAGCACGCCTGTCAGATCACTACTCCCGAAGGAATATTCAGAGTTCCCATGACAGTAAAAAGGTGCGCCGACATTCTCTATTGTCGGAGAATGTGGTCAGACATCTGACAGATTGCAACAGAATCAAGGAAAAGAGACGAGTAGACCCATACAGAGCTCGTTTCCAGCGAGAAACCTGGAACCCGGAAGGCAGGAGTTAAATCATCGGAAAATGGTACATGCTATTTTGTTCTCAGAACTCTCCTTGTGCTTACAGATTACAGCTTTCTTCGATCAGGACTAACTTAGTCATCGGAGAGCCTTTCGGTCGCTAGAGGCGGGAAGTCCTCTAACAGTTTTCTGCGAGCGCAGAGACATAAAAAGTATGAGCAATTCAGCAGAATACCCAGACTAGCAAAGGAAGATTCAGATAACAGTTATTTGCCGGCGAGGACACTGCAAGCGTATTTTACCCGGACAGATATTGTTCTCTCTTGCTCTCTCACAATATTCTATCCAAACACTGTAATTTTTCTCTTCATTGTGCATCCGAAATCAACCCCCTTGCAGATTTATCGAGAAGAGAAAATTTGAATGAAATAGAATTCTGTTAACCGAAAAAAAAAAGAGATGAAACTTCTAAAAGATTATGTTCTATAGCAGTTTAAAGTTTCTTTTATTAGTTTAACAAATGAAAATAAAAACAGGGTATCTTACGAGAATCTCAACTTGATTATTCATTTTTATTTTGAGCGGGCATAATTGTCAACTGTCAAATTACACCCCTAGCTGCAAGAATTTCATGATTCATCAACAAGACACCATCAAGACAAACAACTATATTGTGTCATACCTTGACACCTATATATATCATGTGCCTCTCTCCCACTGGTTGTATGCTTTAGTTCTAATAAAGACAACAAAAGTAGAATTACAGAATGAGCAAAAGTACATCGGCTTCATGTGACAATACTTGTCATTTGGGGATCTAATTAGTTACAAGTTATTTTGGGTGATCACATGGATTAATTTTCCTTTTTGAGCAAGGCAACCCATGGAAAGTAGGGGTGAAAGTAAAATCCGACCCGACCGAAAGAACGACAAGTTTAGTTTTTGGTTGGTGTGAGGGACGTTTTGATAGCAGTTTCGAGGAGTTAATTTTATTTTTTTTCGGTCTAAGTTATCTAAAAATTCTCCCAGACTAAATTGAATCCAACTAAAATTTTAAAAAAACGTACCGATTTTGACCGATCAATTTCAACCGTCCAGCTTAAACTAAAAAAAACTCTACCTCAACCAACCATTTCAATCACGGCATTTGAATAATTTCGATCCATTGCATTTTTTGTTCGGGCCGGCAGGACCAAATCACCCCACGCTGATTTCGGTCCATTGCATTTTTTAATCAAGACCCATCCTTAATAATTTCATCTCGGTCGATCATTTCGGTCCGACATTCACCCAAAACCGAAGTGAACTTGACTTATTTCACCCCTAATGGAAAGTACATAAATACCTCACTCACAAGAGAGTTCCTAAAGTATGATATAAATATTTAGATTTATGGCCCAATAATAAATTCCATGAATTTCTCTTATGTCAGTCCAATATCATTAGTAGACGGTAGATATTACGAAATACAATTTTACAATGCTTGGATATAAAGTGGGTGATCACTTAATATTGTTGCTATCCTGCAAGTCCTTTGGCCTTCCAAGTGACTTTTGGCCTTCTCAACCTTTGGCCTTAACGTCCTTTTCCATTCCTTTTGTTGTGTATTAATTTTTGGCTTGTGTTATACTTTGTGAGAGAACACATACACACACAGAGAAAGAGAGAGTGGATGGTATGATATTGATTGTGTGAGAGTATGAGTTGAGAATGTTCTCCTTCTCTCCAACGAGGTTTTTCTGATTGAATTTGTGTTTCTAATACAAGTCATGTTTTTCTTTATATTAGTGTGTGTATGTGTGTGTGACTCTTGTGATCCCAAGAAGTGGTATCAGAGCTAGGTTTGGTTCGAGAGTTGGCTGAAAAATGAATTTTCTTCACTATTCGAGTTGGCCAAAATATTTTAGTTCATCGAAAACCAATTTTGATCACAGTAGGGCCCTCGTCTCATAAAGACGATCAATCAGATCGTTGTCCGATCACCGTTGGAGTTTCAGGGCATCCTCATGCATCAAAAGAAGGTGGCACATAGAGGGAGTGCCCTATCCACTCTTAGTGTAGTGATCATGTGCCAAATAGAGGTTGAAGATAGCCACATCAACAGTCAGCATTGACATGGCATTCGGTCCACACACAATCAATGTCCAGTCAGCATCTGTATTAGATTTCGGATTAGTTCAGAGAGTTGCAGGTCGAGCCAGGCAGGCTTGGACCCGAATCCGATGATTTTCAGGCCGGCTTAGACAGTTTTGGACTGGTTCGCCCTATTTCGAACACTTTCCAACTATTTTCGGGACAATTCATGGGGTTTTTAGACTGGTTCATTGGGTTTTAGACCAGTTCATTGGGTTTTTGGTTTTGATTCATCATTTTAGGCCAAATCAGTGCTTTTTGGACCAGTCCAGTCATGTTTTGGTCCAATTTAAGTATTTTGGAGTAGTAAAGAGGGTTCTCGGGTCTAGTTTAGTGTTTTCTGGCCCCGGTTCACATGTTTTTCGCATGGTTCTCTTAGTTCCACACAGTTTCCGACCGGTTTGGCAGTTTTCGGTCTGTTTCAAGTATGTTTTGGCCTTTTCCAGTGGGTATTTGGTCAAGTTCAGCAGTTTCTAGTATGGTTATTGCACTTTTGGGTCGATTCAACAACTTTGGAGGCTGACTCAGTCTAGTTTAAGCCTTTGTGGGAGTTTTGAGGCTCGGGTTGGCTCGAATATTGTCCAGATCCATCATTTATAGCTTGGAGGTGTTATTTTTTTTGGTGTTCGGGTTATCCGATAGTGTCATGGATTGTTCGAGCATGTCGAACACGATGGGGGAGACACTTACGTCATCCATGATTATTCTCACAACAACCATCTATGCTATATGAAAGCCTGGGATGGAGAATTTATTATTTTACAAGGATTTATAGGGTCTTATTGAGTACAATAGAGTGAGACCGGAAGCCATCAAAGTGAATGACTAAAGAAGACCAATTGAAAGACGTTAGTGATTATCCGACAATGTATTGGCTCTAAGGTGTTTTACCACGTATCTTAGGAGACGTGCACCTTTGTCCTATGGACGACATTGGAGGCGACGTTTCGTCGAAAACATCATGGAACAAGGCATTACTTATGTGGAGGTTGGTGAACCTTAAACTCCAAAGCGAGAGTTTAGTCGCAGAACATACTAGTGAGTTCCAAAATTTGGTAAATTATCTTGCCAGTGTTCATTTGAAGTTTAATGATGAGACACAAGCTCTGTTACTTCTCAACTCTCTTCCAGATGATTGGGAGATGTTGATGGTTTCCCTAGGTAATTCTACACCGAACGACAAGTTGATTATGAGCATTGTCAAGGATTCAATGTTCAATGTAGAAGCACGGAGGAAGGAGATGGGTACTACCTACTATGACTCGTCTTGAGCCCTTGTCTTAGAAGGGAACAGAGAGAGGAATCAAAATCGTGGTGATGGAAATTTTTGACGAGGGAAATTGTTGAGCAGGTAATCAAAGCCTTGTACTATGTTGATACCCAAATTTGGACTTAGCCCTTATAAATTCAAAAATTGGCAAAACGGTCTTCACAGAGATCAATACGCACATCCAGAATGTTCGGACTTCTCGCGAACAGCACCGACGTCATTCAAAAATTTTAAAACGATGAAACAACAACGGTAAAGTGTTAAGAAATATTTACATGACTCAGAACACCAATCCGACGCACCAAGCGAGACAAATTACAAACGGACGGTATAAAAACCGCATCCGAACAAACAGAACAGTCAGGAACAAGCAGAATCCCGCATGAGCAATTGAAATTTTCCTTCTGAATGGAATATCGAAGGTAAATTCATTTCTGAGAAGACAGCATAAAGATTGAATCCATCCGACCCAGAATCAGAATTCATTTGAGGATAAATATCAATTCGTTCAGATTTCCCTATAGCGGTCAACCGGCCTCAGAAATCAGCAAACGTATTTTGCACGGACCTCATCTTCAAAGTCTGACATTGTTTGCGGAACAGATTTTCTAGAAGTTGAGCAACCCAAGAGGTGCACCAACTGCTTCTCACTTTGTTTAAAGCATCAGAGCCATATTTCAAGGGTTTCCCAGGAAATGTCTAGATCAAGCCCGAGATATTTGCTAAATTCACGATCCAACTCAACGATCGAGAATATCAAATTTAAAATGTTATAATCAGAGTTTGACAAGGGGTCGACCAAGCACAAACAGAAGCTTCGGACCAAGATTCAGAACTTCGGGATACTTTTTCAATTATAAGATATTTTCTTTCCATTTTTAATTAATTTTTCAAAGGAGATAAGCCTGGAACCCCCTAGAAGCTTCTAAAAATATCTCAATCCAACACATGGCCCGCGAGCCATGTGATTGGCCCAAAATTCCTCAATATCGCAACTATAGTTGCGACATTCACTTATATATATATAGCCAGCAAACCACGACAAAAAAAACGATCTCAAGCATCCCAATTGCTCTCAATACACTCTCAAACACCAAATCCTCTGGGCATTTCCTTTGTTAGTTTCCCGAAAACTACTCAAAATCTGATCGAACCTCTGAAAAATCCGAAACTAGCCAAGAACTAGCCTCGTTGTTGAAGTATACATACCCGAGCCTATTTCCTTTGGTAAATTAATTTTGTCTCTTCTATTCTTGGGAGACTCTTGATAGTCTTCTAATTCATAGTTCGGTATCAGTCACTCGGCCGCGTCCGATACTATACCCTACTATGTTTTAAAAAAGCTATCTTAAGAAGTTGTCTCCCCGAATTATACAGATACAGATATACAAATTTGCCGCAATTTTTTAATACTTGTCTTTTTCGTCTTCGAACAAATATTTGCTTAAAGAATTTGTCACTTTATGTGTTCTGTTCGTTAGAATTCGACACATACTTGGCTCTGCCAGCTCCGCTGTCGCATACGAGAATAACATAAAAACATCTTCGCCCCAAAAATACAATTACTGCTTACATTTTCATTTCTATAGCCCGACCTTGTTGGTACGCTATATACTTGTCGTCAAGCTCGGAATATATCCAGCTCGGTTTATATTAATATGTATTACCATCTAGCTCGGATATCCCTGTCTATACATATATATACTTATATATATCATATCATATATATATAGTCTCTCTCTCTCTCTTCAACGATTCACATTCGCTTTCCCTAAAACACTTTCAAATAAAACAAAATTCCTATATTCGTACTCTGAAGTGAAAACTTATAGTAGCTGTCAGACTCGGATTAAAGTAATGCCTTGTGACTCGGATCATTCCGAAGCACTCGATATTCTGTGGGATTTTTCACACTTAAAGAAAATAATTATCTCCCCTATTTTTCAAAAACACAATCGAAGCTCTGTCCGACTGAAAAATATTCAAAACACTTTAAAATCAAAAATCAATTCCTCGATCCGTACACTAGAGTGAAAGCTTGCAGTAGCTACTAGACTCGGATCAAAAGAATGCCTCATGACTCGGATTTTTCCAGAGCACTTGATAGTCGGTGGAATTTCCGACTAAAAAAGCAAATATTTTCCAAAACCCAGTCGAAACTCTGTTCGATTGGTAAAAATAAAATCATTATTATAAGCCCGGTCAAAATTCTATCCAGCAGCATCTTCATAAATCATTTCACAGTCGAACCTCTGTCTGACTGAAAAATACAAAAACACTTTCAAAAACAAAACCAAGTTCCTCGATCCGTACATACCCGAGCCTATTCGCTTAATATTCTTTGGAATTTCTAAAACAAAAATATCCATTCTTTCTAAAATATGGTCGAAGTTTTGTCCGACCTATTTCAAAACATTCCTCTCAAAACTCAATCAAAGCTCTGTCCGACTTATAAAAATAAAATTGTTTTATCAAACGCAGTCGGAATTCTGTCCGACAGTAGAAAACCACTTTTTAAAGATTTAGCCGAAGTTCTGTCCGACTAAAATCCAAAGTCACATTTTCAAGGTACAGTCGAAGTTCTGTCCGACTATCTAAAATAATATCATTTTTTATAGTTGGAATTCAGTCCAGCTATAGAAAACATTTTTCAAAACATAGCCGAACTTCTGTCCGGCTCAACATAAAATTTTTCTTCCAAAACACAATCGAAGTTCTGTCCGACTGTCACAAATAAAACCAAATTAACAAAACAAAGACATTTTCTCAAAGGTAGTCGGAATTCTGTCCGACCGTAGAAAATCATTTTTATGCCGAAGTTCTGTCCGGCTCAAAAACAATTCTTTCTTATCAAAACCGGGTCAAAAGCTGCCTGTACCTCTTTCAAAATCAAAATTGGGTCGACAGGCTACCCGTCAAAATTCCTCCTTTCTAAATTCAAACCGGGCCGAAATCCGTCCATCAACAACTATATCCAGGAGTTGTTTTATTTAATACATTTTATACATAATCAGTAATAATTACTCATTTTTCTTAGCCGAGGAAATAGTTGATTTTGGGTCAAAAAGAGATTTACTTTTGAAAGAGAAGTACCAAAAGGGCGAGTGAGGTGCCTAACACCTTCCCCATTCATAATTAAATCTCCGAACTCGAATTTCTAGTTTTGTAGATACCTTTTCCAAATAAAAAGACATCTTGTTCAAACAAAATGACATCTTTTTCAAAATAAAATACTGGTGACTTGGCACACCGTAACTCTATGCCGAGTGGCGACTCCGAAAATAGATTAATAATAGGATGCATATTGTTTAGACAATTGCAAAACCGTTGTTAAATCTGAACATTCTAAAATCGGCACACTCAGGCCATCAGAGCATTTTGAAACAAACCCCCATAATAATAGACAAATCCCCACAGTACGGATTCTTCCATCCCGGAAAATGGCTCCTCTCCGCTAGGAGACGAGGGAAGGACGGAAAAATTTCCCGGCACGATAGCTGGCGACTCCGCTGGCGACTTCGAGGATTTTGGCCTGCGAAACCTCTTTCAAAAATAAATCTCTTCCGAAATTTCAAAATCAACCAATTCTCGGCTTATTATTACTGATCTGCATCGTGTTTATTTTTTTCAAGAAGATTACAGGACGCGTTGCTAAATAAACAGGTTCTGCGTTGATAAAAATTGCCGCGCTGAAACTATTTACTGCTTATATCCTGCTTATTGATATAACTTCAAAAAAGATTTTCCCTCATTTTCAAAAAAAAACATTTACTTACATTGCATATATACGATTTTCATGTATCATTTGCATCATTTCCTGTTTTTGGTGGAAATCGTGACTGCCCAAAATGGATGATGCCCATCAACCTATCGGGGCCCGATAGTAAGCTACGTGACCCTAAAAAGTCCGTAGTGAAAATGAGACACTCCAACTAAATCACCGACTCTATGATGGTTACCCTCACAAGGCCGGATGTCTGAAGATTCGGGAGCCATTAAACCTTATCAGCTAACATAGCTTCATACTGCATATAGATTGCCAAGAAAAAGAGTCAGCCAAAAACCATATTTACTATTTTAGGGCAAACATTCACATTATGAGGGGAATCCTTATATTTATATCTGTTAAAAATCTAAAATTTTCAAAAAATGCATTAACGTCTTTAAGGATATTGATCGAGATTAGGCTACGGATTTGTCATTTTTCAACAAAATCTCCTAGTAAATTTACAAATCCGAGAACATCCTCTAGACTCCATGTTCGAGGTATGTCTCGGATTTTAAATTTAAAAGGAAGTTCGTATGTCTCTAATCATCCCAAAGACTTTATCTTTATGCATATATCTGCTAAATGTCATAAATCGTCAGCGTCTCTAGGGGTATTGGTCAAAAATAGATTACAGACTTGTCAGTTCAAAATCTCCCGAGAATTTACGATCCAAGACTATCTTCTAGACTCCATGTCTGAGGTACGTCTCGAATTATGAATCTCAAAGGAAGTCCGTACATCTTCAATACCCCCAAAGACATTCTCCTTATATACTGATCCGAGCTTAGTGTTGTCACACAGGTATAGACATGGCCCGTCCGGATCCCTCATATAGTAGGACTATCAGATTATCCGCCCAAAACAATGGCGAGAAGACAATATTTCCCTCACTGTAGCAACAAGCTTGAAACTGCTTTTGGGGCCAAGTCTGAGGCACTCCAAAGAGAGATTCAAGAGCTTTAGATTACCAACCGAGCTCCACTCATCCAGCTCGTTCAATCACAAGCTCCCCCATTACAATCGTTTGTCGGGAGCAGGGAAGGTTTTCCCCTACCAAACACTGGGGCAGTCCCCTCATCTTCAAACCCATTCTATTTCTAACCAGGGTATCCAAATCACCCTCAACAACAACCGGCCTTCTATCCACCGCAGAACATATACCAAAGCCAAACCTTCTAGAGTCCGGTGCCTCAAATACCGCTCCCGAGAAATTTACGGAAAAATAACAGAATTTTTACTCCATTGGCAATCCCAATGACAAAGGTTTTTTAATTTCTAATCTCAGCAGGGCAGCTAAACCTCGTTCCTGCACGGTCTTTACCTAACCTGCTTCCCCCACAATTTTGTACTGATCTACAATGCGCCTTTCATTTAAACCAGACTGTCCATGACACCGAAACTTGTAGGAGTTTAAAACATAAGGTGCAAGACCTTATCGACTCTGGGACAATAAATTTGGAGGACACTAAGTCGCCTCCCAACGTCACCACCAATCCACTCCCGAACCACTAGGGAATAAAATGATCTCTGAAGAATTCCCGCTCACTATCATATCTCGACGAAAAGAAAATAATTCTATTAAGGGTTTAACGCAAATGTATGGTGAACTGCAAACCGCCACAATCGACACTGTCATGAAATCAAAGTCTACAGAGTATCATCTGCCCCGCTCATCCAGGGGAAAAAATTCCAAACTGGACGGCATAACCGATCCATGAAGCCCGCACCTCTTGGTAAATCACAACAGGTCAGCATCGTGTTTATTTTATGTTTCGTTTTCTATTACGGAATGTTAATAAATCTCATGCTTGTATAATATATGATCTTCTATCTTGTTACATCTATATGTCAAGAAAAGTTTCATATATTCTATTCATTTATCTTCTCTGCTAAGGTAACCAACAAACAACAAATCAAAAATTTCAAAAAAAAAAAGAATGTTCATCCTTTCACATTGGAAACGATCAAACCAGTTTTAGCACTTCAAGAGTAAGACTTCGAAGACAAATTGGATCAAGATCCGATTAGAAGCTGACAAACAGTGCGAAGACACGTATCGGAAAATCAGAAGGCGTCAAACCCAAATCTCATAGAGATACATCTCATCTATATCCCCGAGCTTTTAAAATGGCTATCGGACAACTACACGGACTTATACTAGGGCAACTCTGTATTCCCTAGTCAATAGCTACGAAGCCATCCTTACTCCAGAAATACAAATCCCGTCGCTCCGTATCATGATGGAGTCTGCAACGGAAGACGCAGAATGGATCAGGGCCCGACATGATCAATTGACCCTCTTAGATGAAAAAGACTAGCAGCAATCTATCATTCACAGTGCTATCAATGGACAATCGCAAAAAGCTTCAACAAACATATACGGCCACGAGTCTTTCGGCAAGGCAACTTGGTCTTGAAGCAGATTCTTCCCGTTCAAGAAGAACCAAAAGGGATGTTCTCCCCCAACTACCAAGGGCCCTTCATCGTTGCCAAAGTGCTATCAGGCAGAGCCATCATCCTAGCAGAAATGGATGGACCCGAGTTCCCCCTCCCTCTAAATTCTAATATGCTCAAACTCTACTATGTCTGATTAGTAGCAGATTTTCTAATTTAAATTATTAAATTCTAACTTCGATGAAGAAATCATCTTCTCAACAATTGATCCGGTGAAATTTGAGTGTAGTAGCATTTACAGTCTCTCTTTCGAGGCTTCAATACAAATTTCCTTTTCTCCTTTAATCTGACAAGAGCGATGCAAAAAAACTGTCATCATCATGTTTATACGATGATCAAAACAAATCGCTACCCCCTTCACACAAACAAAAAGAGGGATTCTACAAAAGATCTCTATCTACTTCTTTCTAAACTCTTCAGCCTCTCCTCATAATGGAAGTGCTCATGCTCACTCAAAATCATCGGACCTTGGTCAAGAAGTTTGTACCTTGTCGAAGTTAAAATCCGAATCATTTTCAAAAAAAAAACATCCGGCATAGTTAAAACCTAAGAATGAAACTATGGCAAAATCGGAAAACCCCGCGTGGTTAAAACCCGAAAGGGAATCATGGTAAAAATAAAGGGAATACAAATCCTGTGCAGTTAAAACCCGAGAAGGGACTATAGCAAAAATGGATCAATTCCGTACGGTTAAAACCCGAAAAGTGACCGTAGCAAAATCGGAACAAAAACAAAAGGCATCCAGCATAACTATCAGCCCAAAGGGGAGTTATGGCAAAAATGAATAAAGAAAAAGCCAACAAAACACACATACACACAGAACCATTCTCCAGAGTTAGCCAAGACTACAGAACATGTCTGAACAACGATAAAGTCAGAACAGATGTCTACGTAAAAATCGGCCTTATGAGGAATCAGTTTTCCTGAAGATCTAGTTCGATTTGGTCTAGTGGTCTATCGCTTCATGTGCTAAAGATTACAAAATCATTTACAAAGAAAGGATGAACCTAGGTTTCTGTCTTCGATCAATCGGTGAGGCCTTATTCACAAAATCATTTTTGATTAATTAACATAAATTGTGTATCAATCTCTCTTAGCAGAGAATCATAAATGTCTATGAATATATTTGTTTATTCGATATAGATAGAAAATAGTAGAAATATATTCATACATGAAAATAATACACTCACATTCTATACAGAAAAGAAATATAGAATGCAGAATGCTATCTACTACAGGTCTCTCCGAGATAAAGCATCCAGCAAGTCCAGCAAAGCCTGGCAAAACTCTCTGGATCTAGCAGTCATCACAATACCAGTCTCTGTGCCTGATCTGTCTACATCTATCAAACATCAGAGCATCCGTAAAAGCATATGCAGTTGAACCATATCAGAATACCTCTCTCTGAACAAATGATCCAACAAGGCAGAAGCTAGACTATAAGCCCTCAAACTCTGGGAAGTAGAAACCCCTTTCTCTGGAAAAACTCCTCGAGCATAGGAGTCAACTTATAAAACCCGAAGCAGAAGATGCATAGTGACGAAATCCAATATCTAATTTAAGCAAGCAGAAAGTCTGGGGCAACGTGAACGGTCAAGAGACTAGCAACCCCACTAAATAGCTACTCAAACAAAGAATGCTCCGTAGGAGCAGAAGAAACCCACCAACTTCTAGTTTCAAATTAAGACGTCCATTTCATTTTAAATGTCGACTTTTCGTAGTTCGGATGCTGAGTAGCTAATCCTTGACTAGGACGTCCATTTCATTTTAAATTTCGACAGTTCGTAGTCCGGACACTGAATAGCTAATCCTTGACTAGGACGTCCATTTCATTTTAAATGTTGATGGTTCGTAGTCCGGACGCTGAGTAGTTAATCCTTGACTAGGACGTTCATCTCATTTTAAATGTCGACGGTTCGTAGTCGAGACGTTGAGTAGCTAATCCTTGAATAGGATGTCCATTTCATTTTAAATGTCCACAGTTCGTAGTCCGAATGCTGAGTAGCTAATCCTTGACTAGGATGTCCATTTCATTTTACATGTCGACGGTTTGTAGTCCGGACGCTGAGTAGCTAATCCTTGAATAAGACGTCCATCTCATTTTAAATGTCGACGGTTTGTAGTCCGTACATTGAGTAGCTAATCCTTGACTCAGACGTCCATCTCATTTTAAATGTCGACGATTCGTAGTCCGGACGCTGAGTAGCTAATCCTTGACTAAGACGTCCATCTCATTTTAAATTTTGACGGTTCGTAGTCAGGACTCTGAGTAGCCAATTCTTGACTAGGATGTCCATCTCATTTTAAATTTCAACGGTTCTTAGTCAGGATGCTGAGCAGCTAATCCTTGATTAGAACATCTGTCCGATTTTCAAATTCACAGTAACCTGCCTATTGTTACTATCTCAAAATCAAATTTGCAGTAACCTGTCTATGGTCACTTCTCAAAATTTCAAGTCACATCTTTCCAAGGTTAATATTTTTCAAAATCAGTTCCTTGTTAGGAACATCTTCAAAATCGATTCCTTGTCTGGAACATCTCTAACAACCATTTCCCCTTCCGGATTCATATAAAAAATGAATCTTTTCAAAAATTTAAAAATCAATTTCCAGAACATAATTTTTCAGAATCGAACTACATTTGGTCTGATTCCTTTCAAAGGATATGTAGGCAGCTTCAGGACACGACCATCATAAAAATTCAAAATTACAAAAATATATCTATATTTGTATGCGTATATCTTTGTTATTACAGGTATACTTAGCAGAAGACATTCTCTCTCTCCAATATTACAGTAAATCAAGTCACAAAACTCATCTGATCCAGTCAAATACAAGATGATATCAAGTATTCTGGGAAAGTATCAGAAATATAAGCCGTGAATCAAAATTTCGCGTATCAATTTATCTTTGTCTACATTTGCTGCGCAAAGTACACAAAGAGGGGCAGTTGTTGATACCTAAATTTGGACTCAGTCTTT
>NMUG010000239.1:0-24859 GCA_002855965.1 Monotropa hypopitys
CGTTCATATCAACCGGAAGCTACAACGCCCGAAGCAAGGGATATGAAACCTTCGGGTCAATCGTCACTCCGTCCGTCAGAAGAACGGCTCTCCCATCATGCTTCTTGAAGTTAGGGGCCCATGGCTCCGGAGGCCCGGAAACGAATGTGCGCCGAGGCGGTCGAAGATTAAATCTGAAATCTTCTAGAGGCTCCTCTTCAATAGGCTCCTCTTTCACGGGATATTGGCATCCGGCCAAAACAGCCCTCAATGCATCGGCTGCCTAACTTGCTCAGGAATGCCCGCAGCAGCCGTCTCGGGTGGGTCCGGCATCGGTCCACCTAGGACTTCAAGTTGTTGAAAGTATTCAAAGGGAGTCATGCGCCTCACGCCAGAGGCTGGAGCGTCCGGATACTCCCTTAGTTTCCTCTTCCCTTTTCTCTTCCGGTCTTCAAGGAAGTTATTGTAGGTAGGCTCATACCCCAGAACGGTGGGGGCATCCCTTCCCTCACACCTCAGAAGGGCCGCGATCCGGGCAGTGGACGCCCCGTCCCTCAGACGCCTTGATATTGCCGACACATCAGGTCTTCCTTCCTCGGTCGGAATAGGATATCGATGAGCCTCGTCCGGACGGAAGCTATATTCACCGAAGATCTGGAGATGGATATTCCCCCACTTCTCTGAGTCCGGCAGACTCGTACAAACGTGGCCATAAGGTTTCTGCGGAGTAAAGAAATACCGACCGGAGGAACGATTATGGGACAGCGAGAATAGCCCCATGAGGTCCGACAGACGGAATTCAAGACCGTGCCTATCGCATAGGAACTGGATGCAGCTAATAGTCCGGTAGCAGTTCACCGACAGCTGGTTCGGCGCCAGTTTGAATGTGTGCATGAATGCCCGGGTGAAAGTGGGAAGCGGGAACCTCAGCTGGCCTTCGACTACGGCCATCAGCGGAATGGTAACATGATCCTCTGAGTAAGTGACCACCGGCCCGACCTCCGCAACGGTCACGTTATCCGGGATCTTATATAAGCGGCAGAAATCCTCAAACTCATGGATCCCTCCACGAAAGAAGCGAAGGTAAGGGCAAGCCTCCCTGGATCTTCTACGTGGCCCCCTCAGCACTCTGGCCGAGCTTCCTCCCAAAGCAGTATGCGAAGGCCCGGCTTCGTCTGAAAGGTGCTGGACAATGTGGGTCGGAGAGCGCCTAGAAGATGACGCTCCGGTCATAACGTTCCTTGTCGGCGATGCCATCCGACGTAAGTTCCAATGAGGTCGCTGACCTAAATAAGGAGTCGGTTTCAGGATTTGATGAAGATGTCAGGGTAACTACTTGATCCATAGCCAGCGACGAAATGCAGCTGCCGAAGGGTGTATATCTCTCCGAAGGCTTCTCACACGCTAAACAAAAGTGCCGAAAGTCATCCCCTCCACTCCTATTTATAGGTGACCCCCAGGTACGAGACAGCTGTTAACATTAAATAATTCGGCTCAAGAACCGAGGCGGTCAGTTTGACCCGCCAATAAATTAGCGCCACGTGGCGGCTCCTGACATGCGTGCGTACGCAGCGGTCCGACATCTGTCAAGAGACGTCACGAAAGGTAATCAGCAAAATTAACGACACCTTCCGCCGGTAGCATGGCGTCCGGTTGACTAATTTAAATCTTTTCCAAAACTTTGGGAAAGATTGAGGGGCTATTGTGGTGACCAGACCCACGCCTTGGTAGAAAAAAGGACCACACAAACCAAACACTAGCAAGTCGGCCTGGTCGACCCGACCGCACCGAAGGATCTGCATCTTGACCGGCCTTTGGCCTCCGGATTGCGCCCTTCGGCAACCTACAATGCCGCCCCCGACTCCTTAGCGAACGGACCGGACCGCCCGGAGGGTTTCCCTCCTGTCTCTATCATGCGGAATTCACCGTAATGCCCCGTCCGTACGACCTGACCCGACCCATCAGCCGTCCTGGCCCATTATAAGGCCCGTGACGAACGGCCCACTCACCATTCGTGAGTCCCAAGCCAACATTTCCCTATAAATACCCCATGTGGGTACTGTTCACGGGATCCTGATCCAATCCTCGATCCCCGATCGCTAACCGTCCGGCCTCCCCCGTTTTATGCTTAACCTCTTCTCCAAACGATTCTAACTTAAGCATCGGAGGCCCCGTTGGTAAAACCCCACCGGCGGGCACTCACTCTTGTGTTGCAGGAGCCAAACAAAAGAACCCCCATTTACTTGTCTGTAGGGACCACTCCACCCTCCGGCCAGGACCGACTCCCAGCGTCCGAAAGTCCAACAGTTCAAGGAAGCTTCGGGCAGATACTGGACACCACAGATACCACTTCGGCTCATTGTCGTGGACATTGAATTTGATGATCAATTTGGAAAGGCAGACATTTTGGGTTAGTTCCCCCTTGACGCGATCAAGGTTAAGCTTAAGATGTGAAATCCGGGGAGAGGTATAATTACTCAATGAACTTCCAAAATAGAGGATATGCCTACCAAGGGCTACTCGTGCACTATCTTGAACCTATCACCTCTAAATGAAAGATGAAAGTAAGAGTGATGACCTCTATGCGAGTACTAGCGTTGGCTAGGGGATTAGAAGTGGATAATGGGAATGTTGAATGCACCAATGAAATGGTGGAAATAATAGAGGATGTGACAACTTGGCTAGTGATAAGACGAAGGGAATGGGGAACACTAGAACGGCTAGGAATCATAAAACATGAAATACTAGTGTTTGCTAAGAGAAATGCAAATGACATAATGAAATGGAACGAGAAAGACTAGCGTTGGCTAGGAAGGCATATAAAATACAACACACTAGCGGTGGCTAGGAAACGAGTAAAAAGTAATATACTAGCCTTGGCTAGGAAACGTGAATGACATTAACGAACAACTTGATATTATGACCGATGCGACCGATGCAATCTACTAGCCTTGGCTAGGAATATTCCGATAGGGATTCTTGATACGATATACGAGAACGGACTTATGATGGGGTTCTCGGGATGGTCGCTCCATCCACGACATTGTGCACAATGGGGGTTATTTGGGCCCTCCCGACGTTACTTGGGGAATGCTAGGACAGGATTTGGGTTAGTTAGTCGGCCAACTACTACCCTCTTCCCCCTATCGACGATACTTGACTTAACTTGGAACGGACTTATGATGGGGTTCCAATGACTTATATATGCAACAACAACTATGCTTGTCTGGAGTGGACTTATGATGGGACTCCACGAAATACTCATACCACGAATCAAATATAATAACTTGGAATGGACTTATGATGGGATTCCAAGGAACATTGATGTCATGAACACTAAGTGAACACTTGAAATGAGATATGTCGACTTGGGATAGACTTACGATGGAATTCCAAGGGGAAGTTCACCCAATGAACAAAAGGGAAATCTAAAAGGAAGTGTACCAAAGTAAGACGTGAATTGTACAAAAGAAAGAAAATAAGTGAACATCTCAAGTGTTAACAAAATATGTAAGTTAAACAAATAACTCCATGGATAAGTGGCGAGGCTTGGGAGTGGTGTGTGTGCTACTGTTACTCCTATACGCGTTGCACAGATTTTTTGTTAGCTCCCTTGGTTACTTCCCTTTAGGAGAGAGTCGGCTGCGATGATTTGAGATAGGGTATTGGATTAGTCGTTAGACTCGACACTTTTACCTCCCTTGCACTTGAGGAGATTCGTAGATGTACTTGTAGCTCGGTCACCTCTACCGTTTGGTTTACGCTCACTCTACAGTTTTACTCCTTGTGCGTTTCTCTCTCTTTCTCTACAGTTTACTATTTTGTTGTCCACTACTGTTGCTCTTGTCTATAGCTTTACTATTTGTGCTGACCCGTCCTAGGCATGCACCACCCGTGCATGTTTGGTAGTGGTCAGGAGTTTATCTACTGAGCTGTGGTTCGCTCAAACCTTTGTGGTCCTCCCCCCTTAGAGGTTATTGCAGGGACTTGTTGAGATTGTTGAGCTTGGAGCTTGGTCAGCTACCGGGTTTTCAGGGATCCTTGCAGCAGGTTTGTCTTAGCACTTTTGTTAGCTCCCGAGGGTGGGATGTACCCTCACTTTTCTTTTCTGTTCAGCACTTCAGTTGTAGCCGTTTGGCATTTATTCTACTTTCCGCTTTTCTATTCATATTGTACAATGAATGTAATGAGAAACTGAATGAAGTGTATAGATACTACAAGTGTGACCTCCCCTGCTTATATTTAAATTGTTTTCAAAAAATGGTTTGAAAATCCGGGGCGTGACAAAGATTCTTATAGAATTGTAATTTGTATAGTATTTGGGATTAGGGTGAAAATTCTTCGGTAGATTCATATGAACTTGGGTTGATGTTGCGGAGTTGATTTGTGGATATGAGCTTGGTTGGTCACCCATGAATTTATGGACGTCACTTATTCGATAGAAGTCCCAAGTGGGTCATGAATGATCCTTGTAAGGAAAATGGTCGAGAGTTAAACACAAAGAGATTGTGGGTTAGGTGATTAGTTGGAGAGAAAATCAAACGTTAAATGAGATCTCCTACGAAGATAGTACACAAAGAATTTATATAAAAATCCCTAGGTTGGGCATTGGACACGATATTGGAATTGAGGGATTGGTTTGAGGGCAATGATGTGAATTGAGGTGTGAGTGGTGAAATGTGCTTGATGGCTATGCGTTGACTTGGGGTTAATCATATTGAAATTATAATGATCTCGTATGTTAGTTGAACACCCTTGGTAATAAAATGTGGTGTCTCACCTTGGAATGGTTGTGGTTGTCACTGTGGTGGTATTATAGTTTGGGTGACTTTCCTTGGTAAGGGCGTGGGAATCTTCGGGAACTTGATCTAGCCTTGGGCTTATTCTTTATCGAAATGAACGTAATGATTTTTGGATTCACCCAATCATGAAGTGAATGAAATGAAAACAATGCATACCAAATACGGGGATGGATCCTACGAGGACCACCCTTGGGTAATCTTGAACTAATGATGCACGAACCTTGTCTAAGATTCGTAGCGGCAATACCAAACAAAGACGCAAGTAATACATGCAACACCAAGAATGATACTGACAATAAAAATGTTACGGCTGGCGTACGAGGATCCATCTCGGGTGTGGGAGGTCTTTGCCCCAACCCCTATACTTTACTATTTCTTGGAAACTTACGGGATTGGGAGGTTACATGCCCCATGGCTCCGGTTGAGATGGAATCCATCCGGGTTAGGAGGGTCTGCCCTATCCCGTGGTACTGCATATCTATGGGGATTGATATTGCATACTTGATACGGGACGCCCTTGTCATGTGGGTTCCGGGATGGTTGCTCCATCCACGATATTGTGCGCAATGGGGGCAATGTGAGCCCCCCCAACGTTATTTGGGAATGACCAGTAGGACTGATTAGTGGGTAGACATGCCGCTAATCATGCCTTGCCCCATCTACATTTCAAATATTGAACACTCACTCGAGAGTGGAACGCCTTGTTCACGAGTTCATAAACATCAAAGAAATACAGAATGCCTTGTTCAGGACTTCAAATGATACCTTAACAAATATTGCGACGCCTTGTTTAGGGTCCTTGATAAGTAGACGCCTTGTCTAGGGGTCTTGAGAATGGCATAAACGAAACGGAATACACTATTGAGGGAATGCCTTGGTTAGGATTCCGGAAATACTCTACAAAATGGAATGCCTTGGTTAGGATTTCGGCAATACTTTATCTTATGTGTAATAAAGAAAGAAAACATAAATTGTATGAAGGAAAGAAAATAAGTGAATATCACAAGTGGCTAATAACAGGGAATGAACACTTGGACAAATGGTTAGTGGACTCTTGCTTAGCTGTCCCTTGAGTATGTACACCCTTATATATATTACATGTTTTTGGACTCTTGTCTAATAGTCATTTGGGTACTTCATCTATTTAGATTGTGGACCTCTTGCCTTTAGTAGAGAGTGGGTTGTGACGACTTGAGAGTGAGTTGGATTAGCTCTTAGGCTTACACTTTTACTTCCCATGTACTTGAGGAGGTTACCCTCTCCTTCCTTTTCTGTTCTGCACTTCAGTTGTAGCCGTTTGGCATTTGTTCTATCTTTCGCTGTTCTATTCATATTGTATAATGAATGTAATGAGAAATTGAATGAAGTGCATAGATACTACAAGTGTTGATCTCTCCTGCTTTTATTTAAAGTGTTTTTAAAAAAAATTGGTGTGAAAATCCGGGGCGTGACACGGAGCTTTACTATGGGTTAGTTTCGGCAAATTATCTTGTGTCGATGAAACTAGCACAAACTATGAGATTTTGTTTTAAAAAACGGACCAGAAAGCAAGTAGTTCCTAAAAAGTCATCCGATTTCAGCGGCAACAATTTTAAAATTCATGATTCGAGCTAATAAAAATTGTGGTGACCTCAGTTTTCTTAGCAATGGGACCCGCGACGCTACAGAGCGGGCAACTCGGAGACTTCCGGTGCATTGCAGTATAATATATACATTTTCGGAATTTAAAGGAAAATCAAAATACAAATCCTCCCTAAAATAGGGAGATGCTGTTCCAAAGTCCGAATTAGGCCATCCAAATCCAGCCAAGAGTGGATCAAACCACCCCAGCTCCCAGCCAAAGGAGCTAGTTAATTGATGATGTCACTGTCGCACCTATAGGTGCGACAGGTCCCTATTTAAGGAGGCCACTCCTCAGCATTTGGAAAGAGATCCAGAAGTGTCAAATCCATGTCTCAACATTCTCTGAAAATTCTGTTCTGAACAGAATACTCTTTCCATTTCCAAAAATCATGCTACCTAGCTTAAATCATTTCTGAGCTCTCCTAAAATCACCCTAATCATTTCCTTCCACCCAAAAACTCTCCACTTCAGTACCTACACACATATTCCTAAAACCAAAAGTCCAAATCATCAAAACCCAAACCCAAATCTCAAACAAAACCCTTTCTGATAAACCGAAAAACCCTAAAGACTAGTCGAACTGCTGCCGAAATTCCGCCAACCATCCATCTCTCACTTAAAGCGTTGTATTTTTGAATCATTATACATAAGTTTATACTTCATTTTAGGGAAGTCTCAGTTACCGCTTCAGGATTATAGTCTCGTTATAGTAGGGGCGGTGCCTGAATACTATACGTTATTATAATCGTACGAATCGAAATCGATGAACTTATCATCTACCAATTGTAATTCCGTCAAGGTATACGAATACATATTTTTTTTCTTATTCGCAGCGATGAAACTTCTTCTTGATATTCTGATCTTGGTGTAGAAAATTAATCATCGGCTTAAAAAATCAATTCTCGGAAATTCATTATACGCATTATGATTGACCACGAACAAAGTGGTTACTTAATCACATCTATGAATCTTCAAGAATCAATCTTGAAATTTATATATTAAAGAATCGATCTTCTAACTTTCGAGTGGAGATACATCAGTCCTGATTTGGTTACATACCCACCGGATGTACAAGTCACACGCTGAGGTCTCGAAAGTCGATTCTTCAATATATAACAATATTCATTCTTTTTTATCTTTGACAGAATTGATCCCATAAAATTCAAGTGGAGATACATCAGACCTGAGTTGGTTACACACCGACCGGCTGTACAAATCCCATGTTGATGCCTTAAAAGATCAAATTCTTCATTATGTCTATATTTATAAATTCATTTATCTTTTGAAGACTTAGTCATTTAACTTCAAGTGGAGATACATCGGACCTGAGTTGGTTATATGCCGATCGGCTGTATATATTCCACGTTGATGCCTTAAAGATCAATTCTTCATTAGGTCTATATTTATAAATTCATTGAAGACTCGATCATTTAACTTCAAGTGAAGATACATCGGACTTGAGTTGGCTATATGCCGACCAGTTGTATAAATCCCACGTTGATGCCTTAAAGATCAACTCTTCATTACATCGATATTTACAAATTCATTCAGATGATTATTTGGCTAATGTATGGCTTCGACCGACAAGCCGACTAATCATTGTTTGAATTTATGAAAATCAATGCATCAAAGCCCGGTCCTTCCGGTATACTCTTATATGTAACATCATTTCTGTTCGACCATGCTAACACGATATATATCTATCTATTCTATTATATATATATTCATACATCCCATGTATTCATGTGCACATCCTCTTCCCCGAATCCCCCTCTTTCTTTTCAAAATCAAAGTCAAAAATACAAACAAAATAATTAAATTTCTTGATTTAGATCACCAGCGAAATTTAGTAACCTTCGTGATTTAAATCGGGAAATAGTTTATGAGTCGGCTCCGACCGGATGATTTATTATTCCTTTGAGATTTTAAACAAAAAATGAAAACAAACAAAAATAGCAAAATCTCTTGATTTAGATCGCGAGTGAAATTTAGTAACCTTCGTGATTTAAATTGGGAAATAGTTTATGAGTCGGCCCCTACCGGATCATTTATTATTCCTTTGAGATTTCAAACCAAAAATGAAAACAAACAAAAATAGTAAAAATCTCTTGATTTAGATCACCGGAAAAATTTAGTAACCTTCGTGATTTAAATCGGGAAATAATTTATAAGTCGGCCCCAATCGAATCATTTATTATTCCTTTGAGATTTCAAACCAAAAATGAAAATAAACGAAAATAACAAATCTCTTGATTTAGATCACCGGCGAAATCAAGTAACCTTCGTGATCTAAATCGGGAAATAATTCATGAATCGACCCTTTATCGGATCATTTATTATTCCTTCGAGATTTCAAGAAAAATAAAAAATGAACAAAATACGTTAAAGTTCTCTCCGTTTATAGAAAATCACAAAAACAAATAAACTCACTTTTTGGAAATATTCTGTTCTCTTGGCCGAGAAAATATTTTTGAATTTGGTTAATAAAGGTTGATTTGAAAAATGAAGTACCGAAAGGGCGATGTAGGGTGCCTAACACCTTCCCTACTCGTAACAGTAAATCCTCGAACCTGAAACTCTGGAATTTCACAAACTAAACCTTTTTGAAACCGGTGACTTGGCACACCATAACTCTATGTCATGTGGCGACTCCGAAAAACAGATTAATAATAAAATGTATATTGTTTCGGCAATTGCATTTTGTTATTAATTTGACATTTTAAAGTTAAACAATCCAGCTGTCCCTTTTATATCAAAAACCCGTCGCATTCAAGACAACAGAAGAAAATAGAGTACGGAAATCCCCTCTTGCACACTCCTCCCGCTCGTCGGAAGAAGGTGGAGAAGACCGGAAAATTTTCTGGGCGCTACAGCTGGCGACTCCGCTGGGGACTTAACAGGATTTCGGCTTCTGAATTTTTCAAAATCAACATTTAACCAAAATTCAAATTATTTTCTCGGCCTATTACTAATATCCAATTTGGTGTGATTTTTTCAGGAATAATACAGGTTGCGTTACAAAAAAAAGAGCTAACGCGGTAAAAATATAAAAAATCACTTACTAAACAATATTTGTTCACATCTATATTTGTTAAGGACTCCCTTCCTTTTTTCAAAAAAAATATATTTTATTTTATCTGCATTGCAAGTTTTCCATACATCATTTGCATCATTACCCATTCGAATCGGAGGTCATGAACATGTCGAATGGATGTTACCCTATCTACCCCTGGGGGCCCGAAGTAAGCTTCGCGATTACGGTATTGCCGTGGAAAAGGGCACCCAAACCAAATCACCGACTCAAAGATGGTTACACTCACGGGGCCGGAGGTCTGAAGATTTGGGAACCTTAAACCTTAACCCTGTATACCCTCATAAGCATATAGAAAAGTCTGTAAAAGAGTCAAAACCCAAAACCCTATTATTTATTCACTAGGAAACATTGCATATTGAAGGGAGTCTCTACTTGCATTTTGTTAATCCTTCACAAATTTTTTCCAAAAAAATTGACATCTTTGGGGATTATGATAAATCAGACTATAGACTTTCTATCCACCATTTTCAAAAGGTTTATCATTTGAAACATTATTAGAAGACTATGTCTGACAATTTGTTTTAAATGAAAAATCAAAGAAAGTCCATATGTCACCACAATCTCCAAAGTCTTTGCCTAAGTTACTAATCTAAATTTAGTGTTGACATATAGGTAGAAGTACGGAGAACTCAGTAGATTTCCAGCTCACATCCAGAAGGATCACCCGCTCGTTAGCACGTGTGATGGCTGAAGATGGGCAGATCCGTGCACAACAGGAGCCAGAAATTGTTCCCATGGAAGAGCATCTGGCCATCCACCGAACCATAGAACACCTACAGTACTTGGTCGAGACTTTGATGGCACAATGCCAGGCTCCCGTAACCAACCAACACTGGGGCAGTCCATGCCCAATCATCAGCCAACCCTTCTGTTTCACTCGGAGTAATCCACACATTACCCACTGGAAGTTTCCCCATGTACCCAACATCTGCTCAGCCCGTGATGCCAGTCCAACCGACCATGATCCCAACACAATCAACCTTACCACAACATCAAGATGATTTGGAAAGTCATCCAGATAACACTGCCGAAAGAAAAGAGTTCGATAACCATCTGAGTAATAAAATCCAACAGCTAGAAGAATCTCTGAAATCCTTGCAAGGACCCAACGCCTACACCTTGCTTGGCACACAACTTGTATGTGCAATTGATCCAGGAAATGTGGACTCAATGAAGGACTAAAACAGAAATTGGAATGAATCACCCAAGCGCAAGCGATTCAAACCTCAAATTGTCATCCAAGCATAATAACTGGTAAGTTAACCAGGTCATTTTTCCACAGGGACTTCAGTTTGAAAATTGAATTTAATTAATTAAAGTGTTTATTGGGTGATTTGGGAAGTAGAATGGTGATTTTGTAAATAGTGTGGTGAAATCAGAAAAGGAAAACAGTGAATTAATTGAATGTAAGACAATTTGGATTTAATCCTTGGTTATTGAAGAACCTAAGATTTAATTCCTTCTTCTCAACCTTTAATTACACAGGAGGTAACCACCTAACATTGGGTTACCCCTGGAAGATATTCTGATGAGAGATTAATGAAATTAGAAAGAAAGTTTCAATGGAAGTGGATCTGTAATTCAACATCATTTCAAATCAGACCAAGTCATGAACTAAGCATTGGATGTGCCAATCTTCAAGGATTGTCTACACCCAATCAAAGCTATACTCAACTCTGATTGATTTTATTTGTATAGATCTCAAGACCAATCAACCATAAGCAATTGAAACCCAAAATTGGAAGAGAAGGAGAGAAGAGAGAATTAGATCCAACAAAGTCCCTTAGATCAAATCCCTAAAATTAGATTACTCACAACAAACTGAAAACATAATTCAATTGAATACTGAAATGCATAACAGAAAATGAAAGAAAAAGAAATTTCAGAATTGAAACTAGCTACAGCTTAATGAACAGTAAAAGGAATTGCAGAATTTAAACTAGCTACAGATATATCCTAAAGGGGCACTTGGTGCAAGCACCCAGCCTCCTCAATTTGTTCCCATGCTTTTCTTTTTATAGCCTCTTCGAAGTTTCTGGGAAGCTCCCCTAAATTGGGAAGAAATTGCAGATCAGGTCCCTCAGTTCTTGTACCAGACAAGAACAGATCCAGAGTAACTTTTTACTAAGAATGTAGTAGTTGATCTTCCGGAAGATGGTGAATGGTCTTCCGGAAGATGATTAGTAGACTTCTATACCTTTCTTTCCTTGTTCATTTTCCGGAAAATGATAGTGAAGTTCCGAAAGAATAAGTATCCTGCACCTTGGTGTTATTGCCTTGCTCTTGGTCTTCTGGAAGATAGATACCAGTCTTCCGGAAGATGGGGAGATTAGTTTGTGTCATTCACTTGCTCAGACTTGATCTTCCGGAAGATTGCAGATGAAGTTCTGTAAGATGAGGTCTGGAACATATCTTGCTGGAGCCCTTTTGTTCTTATTCTTCTGGAACATGGCCATTGTTCTTCCAGAAGATCAAGTGATATTTCCTTCATTTTCTAAGCTTGTCTTCTTCTTTGCCTTGTTGTCATCCATCTGAAAACTCTAAACACAACTGAGCAGCAACAAAGTGATAACAATGAAACCTTAACAGGGGTTTGACATGTTAGCCCAAAATCCAATGATAACAAAAATGTCATACAAAAAGTAGCTTGAGTCATAGAAAATTTGCAAAACAGAAGTGAAATGAGGTTTATAATTGGCACATTTAAGTGCCAATCACACCCCCAACTTGGCCATTGCTAGCCCCTGGCAATTAATTCAAAGAAAAATAAGGGAATAGCATGCTATCTTTTCAAGAGCAAAAGTGTAATTCCTGAATTTCAAAGAAGAGGTAGTAAATGTAGAATCCCACAAAAGTTCCATTCACTCATGCAATGATCAAAGAACAAAAGAAAAGGCATTAACTTGCTTGTTGCTCGATAGTCTTGACCTCAAGTCTCCCATAGGGTGTTCACTCAAGAATGAAGTGCACACAAGAATTAAGGTCACAAGGAAACCACCCAGAAAAATTTTCAGACAAAGGTAGTAACACACAAACTTAGCAGTGTAATGATATCAGAAATGTGTGTGGGTAATTTGAGTGAATTTTGATCATGCCACATTTTTCTTAGGTACCCAACTTGTTTTCAACTCATCAAAGATCATGCGGGACTTTTCAGATTATGATGTAGTTGGGTAGGGGAGAATATGAAAGGACAACATTTTAAAGCTTGGTTCTAACCCAAGTTATCCCTTCCAGAGTTTCAATTCCACATCAAAAGTTCCAAAAGAAAAACAGTCAAGTTCAACAAAACAGAAGTCAAGACATATGTACAACATTTAGACACAACATTCATATCATCCCACAGTCTTCATTTCTTCTTTTTACTACTAGAAGCTCCCTTCTTTTGGGCAGCAGGGTCAAGATTTATGTAGGTAATGTTTGGTTGGGAAGTGGGTTTGGAAGATGGCAGGATACTTGGGGCATGACCACCTCTTGCCCAACCAATGAGCTGTGATACTCCTGTAAAAGCTTTTCCTCCTTGTTGGAGTGTTTTGTTGGTGGCTTGCACCAACTTCTTTCCTATGGACATCATCAAGTCCAGCTTGTCTTCCATTTCTCTCACAGTCCTCTCATTACTGAGCCCTACCTATTCAATACTTGTGAATCTCTTTGTCTGGTCCTTTTGCCTACCTTCCATTTGGTGGAGCCTTTTTGAATCTTCCCGCAGCTTAATCTCCAACAGTGAAATCTTCTTTGCATTATCCTCTGCCAACCTTGTACTTTCTTCTTGCTTTTCAACCAAGACAGCCAATGTTTGGGAATCTGTAGCTTGCTTCACCAACAATTCCTTAAGCAATTCCTTGATTTCTGCCATATCATGGCTGGAAATTGCAGCTTCAGCAGGCTGAGGTTGTGGGACAACTGGATCAGTGTGGCCAAGAGGTACTGTGTTCAGGTTCTGCCTTGTTTCCCCCAAGTTTTGTGATGACAAATAAAAAATTCTAGCAGTGGCATGAGGTGGGGATTCAAGGATAGGAGAAATACCTGAACCAGTTGGTAGTTGTTCTGTAGTTGCAGCAGTGACCATTGGAGAAAGATTAATGGCAGGAGGTAATTGGGAAGATGAGGCTGTTGGTTCAGGCTTTGGCCTTAGGGGCAGCATTTTATGTAGAGTTTTTGCTATTATAGGCCCAACTATTGGCCTTTCCCATCTCTCCTTGTTAGGCATTTTTATTCCACTTTCTTCACAAAAGGTGGTTACCATAGAAGCAAATGGTAAACCACCCTTCAAATGAGTCTTTTCCTTGAATTCCTTCAGTACCAAATAAATTTCCCTCGGAATGTCAACTTTCTTCCCCTTGGTAAGCTCATAAACCAGCTGCATCTCAGTGTGGGTTGGGGATTTCTCAAATCCCTTGGGTCTCAAGTTGTAGTGCACTATTTTGTTGATGATAACACATTTTTCTTTAAGCATTCCAGGTTTGAAAGTGTTCTTCTTTCCTGCAAACAGTTTCAACCCAAGTTCTGTGCAAATTTCCTTGGCTAAATCCTCACCTATCAAGCTAGAGTATCCCTCTCTAGGATATTCCACTTCAGCACTGTCCAGCCTAGGGCAACCTAGGTATTGAGCTACCCTCTCCTCTATAACATGGATAATTTTTCCTCTCACTTTGGACATCATTCTTCATTCCTTCTCCTTGTATTCTAAATTTGTGTAGAACTCTCTCACCCATGGTAGAATATAACCAGGGACCTCATCAAACCATTTCTTCCCCCTAAACTTTCAAAACTTTTGCATACTTGGTTGATGGTAGAATCACTGCTTGCCTTGTCCATCCCCCTTTCACAAACAATGTATCTCTTTTTAATGTTTTCCTTCCAATCAAAACTTTTCAAGTTTCTTTTGCCTCCCTCCCTGAGTTTTGACTTGGGCTTCTCAGAAACATTCTACTGGGCAGAGGGTGTGGCAGAGGAAATGTCAGCAGGGGAAGGTTCAATAGGCTGGCTGACAATATTCTCGCCTAGGTGATCTGATAAAGTGGCTGCAGGTTGGGACTGTGGTGTTTCATAGATTGGAGAGGGAGTTGAAGGATGAGATTTTTTGGTAGTTTGGGTAGACTGAATACCCTCAACAGCTTTTTCACGAATACTCCTGGTTTTCCTTGGAATCAAGCCTTGTGTAAGCTCCTCATCATTATCATCCTCAATGTTAACCACACCCAATGGACCCTTAGGTTTCTTAGGGTGTTTGGCAACTTGTGCCATGACTCTAGAGCTTTTTCTAGGCTGAGTTTTTGGTCTAAAGGGTTTTGGGGTTGAGGATGTAGGAAGGTTAGGATCAGATGGAGTGGTTTGAGTGGAAGGGACAGTTTGGGCAGACTTGGAAACTGATTTTTGTTTCTTGTAGGGAGGATGTTCCCCAGAATCTACCTTTGGTCTGAATTTCTTTTTCTTTGGTTCCTTGGATTTTTTAGTATCAGGGGTAGGTGGGGTAGAATTTTCATGAACTAGGTCAGTTTCAGTAGGTTGGGATTACGATTCAGCTGCAGGATTAGATTCAATGTCAGGGAAGTTTTGGGGATTTGAGAGGATCTCTTCTTACAGGTTGGTCAAGAAAGTATCTAGAGTTTCATTATCCACCATTGTGGGTTCAATACTTGTAGGAGTGGGGCTCTGGAGGGGTTTTTTAAACTGTGGATGGTTTTCTGAGGTGGTATCATTTGGAGGATCCATCGTCTAAAGAAGTTAAGTTCAAACAAGAGGAAATAAACCCAGATTTACCTGGAACTTTTAAAACAGCAGAATACACCGTTCAACTTTACCTCTTTCCTCGATTCTTCTTCTCCAGCCACGAATCAAGTGTTTCCTATCTCAAGATAGGCTCGCTTGATCTTTGTGATGATTCAAGGAGACTTGCTTCGCTCGATTTCTCAGCTGTTGGGGCCTGATTTGGAGCTGATGCATAAACTAGGTCTGAAATTGCGAGGGAACCGACCTGTGATGTCTGGAATATGGTGTAGGACATGGGGCTTAGGGTATAAATAGGGGACATTAATGTTCCGGAACATGATTTTTTTATCTTCCGGAAGATGATTCAATTTCACAGCAAGGTTTAGGTTCTGGCAACAATCTTCCGGAACATTAGGTTCAATATTCTGGAACATCAGTATTCTCCTGCAGTGTCTTAGCAACCCCTGTACATTTGGATTTCCATGTTCTGGAATAAAGAGCATTATCTTCCATAACATTAGACTGTAGCACATGCTCTCTTCATCAGATGATTCCATCTTCTGGAAGGATAAGTATGGTTTTCCAAAAGATCAACTGTAAATGGGCTGAGATTCTTGGGATTCAAGGGGAATGTTGTGACCTAATGTTATAACTCAAGAACTTCCCTCCCACAAATAAAAGTTTTTGACACCAATTGGTTACCTAAGTTTAAACAAAGAATGGTAACTTTTAAGGGGCTCAACTAGGGTCAAGTGGTGACAAATTTCTGGGTTTATTTACAAAGAATGCCACGAATCTCTTCTTCAACAAGTTTTTACACAAAATAGGGCACCTAGTTAAATGTGAACATGAACAGATGAATCTCAACAAAAAATGATTGGCACAAAAAAGAATTGTTGTGTGGCTAAGGTCTCCTGAGTGAGTAATGAGCTATGTCAATGCACAATTCTTATGTTATTTGAACAAAGCATGAGAAAATTACAGAAATGAATGATCACATTTTGCTAACTCAAGTTGAATTCAGAATTTTCAATTATGCATAATCATAACATTAAGGCATGAATTCCACAAGAATTTTAAAAAAATTCAGATTTCAGCAAGTTCAAGCAGGGGTCAACAAAACTTAAAAATAGCCAAAGCTTCAAGGAATGCCTCACCCCCCAACTTATTATAAGCATTGTCCTCATTGCTTGAAAACATAAGGACAAGTCCAATAACAAGTCAGTGGATAACCAATGCTCAAGGAATTTTATTGAAACTTAGAAGGCAACCTACAAACTAAAACAAAATGCTATGTTCAAAATGAGGTAGTATGCACAATGGATGAAAAATTCCTGGAATCTTTTGTATGCAATGAGAGATCCCAAGGAATCCAAAGGAAAGACAGCAAGATGGGATGCTTGTTACAACAAATTAAACATGCCCAGCCCAAATGAACAGATATTTAGAGTAAACCTTGGCTTTAAGGCATGTTAGAAATTCATTTTTTACAAATCCACCAATAGTCAAAACACATAGATGTTCTTTTTCACACAAAAATCCATGCAATCCAAGAAGGGATCAATGTATAAGACATTGGAAAGCACACAAGTGGCAGGTGTCAATTCATGCACACTGTCACTTGTGATTGCAGAAAACTGCTCATCAATGCCAATAGGACCTTTTAGCATTTTGATCTCCTTCACCTGACAGTCATCCAAAGAAATATGCGTGATTAACTCAGGGGTATCTTTCTCAACTGAATCATGTGGAACAGTGGTGTGATCCTTAAACAAAATGTGAAGTTCTAGTGAACATTTTTCATGTTCTTCCATTAAAACTTCCACTGCCATGTTTAGCTCAGAAAGTTGTTGTCTTATTTCCCCTACGTCTTGTTGCACTTCACACATAAATTCCAGCAATGATTTTTCAAAACTAGGATCAAGGGTGAAATCCTTATTCTGTTCAGATTCAATCAAAGTCACACTAACACCTTTATCTTCCTCACTATCATAGTTAAACAAGAGAGGAGTGGAGGAAGGAGCATATGGTTCATATGGAATTGCAATGTTCATGTCATGTGAATTCCATATGTTAAGAGTAGAACATTGTCCATTATCCCAACATGCCTCCTCTCCATAAGGTATTTCAGAAAGTGAGTTCAACAAGGGAGTATTAGTGTGTGCGAATTCGGATTTCATTTCTTCCCCTTGTTCCTTCATTTCTTGCAACAGTTTTTCGCTTACCCAATAATTATTATCTTGGGCATATTGCTCAGAACAGTCCCCTTGTTCAAATGGATCGAAACTTGGTGTGGGATAGGTGGACAAAGGTTCAGGATAAGTCATAGCTTCATAATCCCAAGGATTGTGTACTGATTGATTGAACACATTCTTTTCTTGAAAATTTTGTTCATGGTTTTAAAAATCCAACCCATTAAAGGATTGATAAGGGTATGTATTCAATTGGTCAGTACACCAGTGGTAATCCTCATAACCATCCATAAGTTCATAAGAAGTACAATCAACATGTTGATCAAAATAAGGTTGAGGTTGAGAAAATGGAGCAGCCCTCGATGGTTGGGAATTTGCAGACCAATAAGGTGGATAAGGGTCCATGAAAGCATATCAGAGAATGTAGTGTAAGAGACAAGGTAATGGAGAACCAGAGCTTAACTCAGAAGTTTTACACAGTGGCAGATAATTCCTGAAATTCTACTTGATCTTCCGGTAGATGGTACTCAATGTTCCGGAAGATCAGTAGGATTTCTTCCTTCAAAAATTGAACAGAGGCTTGAGATGTAGCACTAAACCGATCTTCCGTAAGATCACGTCTGATGTTCTGGAAGAATAGAGGTGCTGAAGGTAAATAAATTTACTCTGTTTTTGCCAATTTCATGCTCTTTTAATTTTTTTCACTGTTTTTTCTAAATTGTTTTCTGTTTTGGGATTTTTTTTCTTAGTGAATACACTAAAAATCAATCAAACTAAATGAAAGACACCGAAATCCCCGGCAACGGCGCCAAAAATGCTTGGAACACAACTTGTATGTGCAATTGATCGAGGAAATGTTAACTCAATGAAGGACTAAAATAGAAATTGGAATGAATCACCCAAGCGCAAGCGATTCAAACCTCAAATTGTCATCCAAGCATAATAACTGGTAAGTTAACCAGGTCATTTTTCCACAGGGACTTCGGTTTGCAAATTGAATTTGATTGATTAAAGTGTTTATTGGGTGATTTGGGAAGTAGAATGGTGATTTTGTAAATAGTGTGGTGAAATCAGAAAAGGAAAACAGTGGATTAATTGAATGTAAGACAATTTGGATTTAATCCTTGGATATTGAAGAACCTAAGAATCAATTCCTTCTTCTCAACCTTTAATTACACAGGAGGTAACCACCTAACATTGGATTACCCCTGGAAGATGTTCTGATGAGAGCTTAATGAAATTAGAAAGAAAGTTTCAATGGAAGTGAATCTGTAATTCAACATCATTTCAAATCAGACCAAGTCATGAACTAAGCATTGGATGTGCCAATCTTCAAGGATTGTCTACACCCAATCAAAGCTATACTCAACTCTAATTGATTTCATTTGTACAGATCTCAATACCAATCAACCATAAGCAATTGAAACCCAAAATTGGAAGAGAAGGAGAGAAGAGAGAATTAGATCCAACAAAGTCCCTTAGATCAAATCCCTAAAATTAGATTGCTCACAACAAACTGAAAACATAATTCAATTGAATACTGAAATGCATAACAGAAAATGAAAGAAAAAGAAATTTCAGAATTGAAACTAGCTACAGCTTAATGAACAGTAAAAGGAATTGCAGAATTTAAACTAGCTATAGATATTTCCTAAAGGGGCACTTGGTGCAAGCACTCAGCCTCCTCAATTTTTTCCCATGCTTTTCTTTTATAGCCTCTTTGAAGTTTTTGGGAAGCTCCCCTAAATTGGGAAGAAATTGTAGATCAGGTCCCTCAGTTCTTGTACCAGACAAGAACAGACCCAGAGTAACTTTTTACCAAGAATATAGTAGTTGATCTTCCAGAAGATGGTGAATGGTCTTCCGGGAGATGATTAGTAGACTTCTATACCTTGCTTTCCTTGTTCATTTTCCGGAAAATGAGAGTGAAGTTCCGGAAGAATAAGTATCCTTCACCTTGGTGTTATTGCCTTGCTCTTAGTCTTCTGGAAGATAGATACCAGTCTTCCGGAACATGGGGAGATCAGTTTGTGTCATTCACTTGCTCAGACTTGATCTTCCGGAAGATTGCAGTTGAAGTTCTGGAAGATGAGGTCTAGAACATATCTTGCTAGAGCCCTTTTGTTCTTAATCTTCTGGAACATGGACATTGTTCTTCCAGAAGATCAAGTGATATTTCCTTCATTTTCCAAGCTTGTCTTCTTCTTTGCCTTGTTGTCATCCATTTGAAAACTCTAAACACAACTGAGCAGCAACAAAGTGACAATAATGAAACCTTAACAGGGGTTTGACATGTTAGCCCAAAATCCAATGATAACAAAAATGTCATACTGAAAGTAGCTTGAGTCATGAAAAATTTGCAAAATAGAAGTGAAATGAGGTTTATAATTGGCACATTTAAGTTCCAATCACACCCCCCAACTTGGCCATTGCTAGCCCCTAGCAATTAATTCAAAGAAAAATAAGGGAATAGCATGCCATATTTTCAAGAGCAAAAGTGTAATTCTTGAATTTCAAAGAAGAGGTAGTAAAAGTAGAATCCCACAAAAGTTCCATTCACTCATGCAATGATCAAAGAACAAAAGACAAGGCATCAACTTGCTTGTTGCCCGATAGTCTTGACCTCAAGTCTCCCATAGGGTGTTCAATCAAGAATGAAATGCTCACAAGAATTATGGTCATAAGGAAACCACCCAGAGAAATTTCAGACAAAGGTAGTAACACACAAACTTAGCAATGTAATGATATCAGAAATGTGTGTGGGTAATTTGAGTGAATTTTGATCATGCCATATTTTTCTTAGGTACCCAACTTGTTTTCAACTCATCAAAGATCATGCGGGACTTTTCAGCTTATGATGTAGTTGGGTAGGGGAGAATATGAAAGGACAACATTTTAAAGCTTGGTTCTAACCCAAGTTATCCCTTCCAGAGTTTCAATTCCACATCAAGAGTTCCAAAAGAAAAACAGTTAAATTCAACAAAACAGAAGTCAAAACATATGTACAACATTTATACACAACATTCCTATCATCCCACAATCTTCATTTCTTCTTTTTACTACTAGAAGCTCCCTTCTTTTGGGCAGCAGGGTCAAGATTTATGTAGGTAATGTTTGGTTGGGAAGGGGGTTTGGAAGATGGAAGGATACTTGGGGCATGACCACCTCTTGCCCAACCAATGAGCTGTGATACTCCTGTAAAAGCTTATCCTCCTTGTTGGATTGTTTTTTTTGGTGGCTTGCACCAACTTCTTTCTTGTGGACATCATCAAGTCCAGCTTGTCTTCCATTTCTCTCACAGTCCTCTCATTATTGAGCCCTACCTATTCAATACTTGTGAATCTCTTTGTCTGGTCCTTTTGCCTATCTTCCATTTGGTAGAGCCTTTTTGAATCTTCCCTCAGCTTAATCTCCAACAGTGAAATCTTCCTTGCATTATCCTCTGCCAACCTTGTACTTTCTTCTTTCTTTTCAACCAAGACAGTCAATGTTTGGGAATCTGTAGCTTGCTTCACCAACAATTCCTTAAGCAATTCCTTGATTTCTGCCATATCATGGCTGGAAATTGCAGCTTCAGCAGGCTGAGGTTGTGGGGCAACTAGATCAGTGTGGCCAAGAGGTACTGTGTTCAGGTTCTGCCTTGTTTCCCCCATGTTTTGTGATGACAAATAAAAAATTCTAGCAGTGGCATGAGGTGGGGATTCAAGGATAGGAGAAATACCTGAACCAGTTGGTAGTTGTTCTGTAGTTGCAGGAGTGACCATTGGGGAAAGATTAATGGCAGGAGGTAATTGGGAAGCTGAGGCTGTTGGTTCAGGCTTTGGCCTTAGGGGCAGCATTTTATGTAGAGTTTTTGCTGTTATAGGCCCAACTGTTGGCCTTTCCCATCTATCCTTGTTAGACATTTTTATTCTACTTTCTTCACAAAAGGTGGTTACCATAGAAGCAAATGGTAAACCACCCTTCAAATGAGTCTTTTCCTTGAATTCCTTCAGTACCAAATAAATTTCCCTCAGAATGTCAACTTTCTTCCCCTTGGTAAGCTCATAAACCAACTGCATCTCAATGTGGGTTGGGGATTTCTCAGATCCCTTGGGTCTCAAGTTGTAGTGCACTATTTTGTTGATGATAGCACATTTTTCTTTAAGCATTCCAGGTTTGAAAGTGTTCTTCTTTCCTGCAAATAGTTTCAACCCAAGTTCTGTGCAAATTTCCTTGGCTAAATCCTCACCTATCAAGCTAGAGTAGCCCTCTCTAGGATATTCCACTTCAGCACTGTCCAGTCTAGGGCAACCTAGGTATTGAGCTACCATCTCCTCTGTAACATGGTATTATAGTGTGGAGAAGGGAAGAGTGTTGTTCGCCGTGAAGGAGGGAGGGATGGGCTGGTGGGGAGGGAGGGTGGAGTGTAGGAGTAATGATGGTGAGGATTTTCAGATTAAGTGAAGTGAAGTGAAGTGATGGCAATTCATTAGGTAGGTGGATACAGCTGGGGAGGGTGTGTCTTCTGGATAAAGAATTATTCCAGTGTAGTGGTAGCGGTTCGTAATTGCCTAGTATGGCTTGTAATTGTGTTGTAATTATTTCGTGGTTATTCAATAAAATATTTTGGCTTTCCAAAAAAAAACATGGATCATTTTTCCTCTCACTTTGGACATCATTCTTCCTTCCTTCTCCTTGTATTCTAAATTTGTGTAGAACTCTCTCACCCATGGTAGAATATAACCAGGGACCTCATCAAACCATTTCTTCACCCCCAAACTTTCAAAACTTTTGCATACTTGGTTGATAGTAGGATCACTACTTGCCTTGTCCATCCCCCTTTCACAAACAATGGATCTCTTTTTAACGTTTCCCTTCCAATCAAAACTTTTCAAGTTTCTTTTGCCTCCCTCCCTGAGTTTTGACTTGGGCTGCTCAGAAACATTCTGCTGGGCAGAGGGTGTGGCAGAGGATATGTCAGCAGGGGAAGGTTCAGTAGGCTGACTGACAATATTCTCGGACAGACATGACGTCTAGAACACTAGCGATGTACGTTCGTTAAAAATATTAACAACAATGCAGGTTTTCGACTAACTAGCGTATTTCCTAGTACAGGTATTCAAATTTACCGAAGAACGGAAATAAAAGTAGTCGACTACTTACTTGTATGATCAGATCAAGTACACTGGGAGTGAATCGATCGAAGGATCAAGTGCCGGGACATTGTCAAGTGAAATCCGAGCGAAGTCAGAGCTCTGTCAAGTCTCTCAGAGTATTCAGAAGCTTTAAATCAGTATGGAGGCTCACTGCCTTCGCGGCCAAATAAGTAGGCTCAATGTCGCAACTATAGTTGCGACATTGGTCAAAACTTTAAATGCTGTCAGCCTCGAGCCACGCGCACAGTTGGCATCCAAGAGGCAAATTTTGGCATTTTTGGGGAGAGGATCAGATCAGATTTAGAACGCGATCCGCCGATCCGAACCACAACTTCAGGAACCCGATCTGCGTCACCGACAACTCCAAAAAAATTTCCGATTCTACCAGCAGATTCCTCTGAGGAGCCGGGAAAAATCTGAAACATATAAGCCGTGAGTCAAAATTTCACGCATCAATTAGTCTTTGTCTATCGCTGCTACGCAACGTACACAAAGAAGGGAAGCTATTGATACCTAAATTTTGGCTCAGCCCCCGCAAGTTCAGAAATCAGCAAAAAGTTCTTTTTCAGTATCCGTACGCACATCCGGAATGTTCAGACTCACCGCGAACAGCCCCGACGTCAGTCAAAATTCTCGAAACAATAAAACTGTAACAGTAAAGTGTTTAGGAACCTTTACCCGACTCAGAGTTTTATTCCGATGCATCAAACTGGACAAAGTTCAAACGGACGGCACTGAAACCACATCTGAATTAGCAAACAGGTCGGTACAAGCAGAATTCTACACGAATGTCCGAAAATTTTCTTCTGAGGAGAATATCGAAGACAATAACATCACAGAGAACTCGGTATAAAAACTGACTTCATACGATTCAGCACCGGAATTCAGTTAAGTATAAACGTCAATTCGTTCAGATTTCCACGCAGCGGTTAGCCGGCCTCGGAAATCAATGGCGTATTTTGCACGGACCTCATCTTCAAAATCTGACATTCCCTACGGAACAGATGTTCTGGAAGTTGAGCAGTCCATGAGGTGCCCCAACCGCTTCTCATTTCAGTCAGCGTATCAGAGCCGTATTCCAGGGTTTTTCCGGAAAGTGTCCGAATCAAGCCCGGGATATTTGCTATATTCGTGATCCAACACAGCGATCATGAATATCATATTTAAAATGTTAAAGTCAGAGTTCTTCGAGGGGATGACAGGGCGTAAACAAAAGTTTCGGACCAAGATCAGAACTCCGGGATACTTTTTTAATTTTAAATGTATTTTATTTTATTTTTAATTAATTTTCCCGAAGAAATAAGCTCAAACCGACCTTGGGGAAGCTTCCAAAATATCTCTCCAACACGTGGCTGGCCAGCCACACGTTTGGAGAGATTTTTCCACAATGTCGCAACTATAGTTGCAACATTATTCAATATATATAGCAAACCTCAGAAACCAAAATAGAGACCGAATAATCTCATTCCAAGTCCATTTCAAGCTCAACCACTCAAGCCTACGGGCATTTTCTCTCAAATTTCTTCCAAAAACTACCCAAACTTCGACCAAAAATTCAAAAAACCAAAATCCAACCAAGAACAAGTCTCGTTCTTGAAGTATTCTCAAGCTTCTTTTCTTCGGGAAATTAATTAGTCTTCTAATTCATAGTTAGGTACTAGTCTTTCGGCCACGTCCGATACTATACCCTACTATGTTTTAAGGAAGCTATCTACAGAAGTCGTCTCCCCGATTTGTATTGATCCAATTAATATATTTGCCGAGATTTTTTTATATACTTGTCTTTTATCGCTTTCAAAACCCATATCTATCTAAAGAATTCGTTATTTTATGTCTTTCTCCTCGTTAGAATTCGGCACATGCTTGGCTATGCCGGCTTCGCTGTCGCATACGAGAAGAACATAAAGACGTCTTCGCCCTAAAATATCTTATCAATTGCTGCCATCTAGCTCGGAATATATCCAGCTCGGTTATATATGATATCTTATCAATTGTTGTCGTCTAGCTCGGAATATATCCAGCTCGGTTATATATGATATCTTATCAATTGTTGCCGTCTAGCTCGGAATATATCCAGCTCAGTTATATATATACTTGCCGTCTAGCTCGGACTATATCCAGCTCGGTTTTATATATATGATATTTTATACCCCCTGTCCATACATACATATTACAGCATATATATTCTATCTCTCTTCATCGATTAACTTTCGCTTTCTCCAAAACACTTTCAAACAAAAATAAAAATCTGGTATTCGATGTCTGAAGTGAAGCTTGCAGTAGCTGTCAGAATCGGATCGAAGGAATGTCTTGTTACTC
>NMUG010000240.1:0-24842 GCA_002855965.1 Monotropa hypopitys
TTTGTAATTTCTGTAACAAGGTGGTCAATGGGGGTGTTTACTGAGTCAAGCAACATCTTGTCGGTGGATATACGGCGGTGACAACATGCCCTACTTGTCCTGAAGTTGTTAAAGAAGAGATACGAGGATTTATGAGCAAAAAAAGAGGTAGCATCAGTCATTAGTCCTCTTGAAGATTTTGATGAAATGGGCAATGAAGAAGACGTAGATAAGTTTGATGATATACAATCTAAGCCCCTTCCTAAGAGGATTGTTTCGACTCAAGACTCTTCAGCTCGCGGGAGTAATAGTTCTCAACCGAAGCCCCTCCCTAAAAAGCCGAAGAACATGAGGCCTCTTGATGTTTACTTCACTCCTGATCCGGAGCTCGAGGTGGAGAAGAGAAAGGGTAAGAGTAAACAAGGTAAAGTGGATGACAATACACCTTACAAGAATGAGTTGAAAGATCAGGCTTATAGAAGTATTGCGAGGTGGATGTACGACTCCGGAATACCTCTTAATGCTATCAATTATGAATCATTTGAGCCGATGCTTGAGGCAATTGGGCAATATGGCCCTGGTTTGAAACCACCAAGCTATTATCAGGTGCGTGTCCCTCTTCTCAAAATAGAGGTGGAACTTGTTGACAAACAAATAGAGGATCACAAGAAAGAGTGGGAGGATAAGGGATGTAGTCTAATGTGCGATGGGTGGACGGATCGAAGAAATAGGACATTACTTAGTTTTTTGGTCAATTGTCCTAAAGGTAGCATGTTTATTGAATCTATTGATGCATCTAGTTATTCAAAGGATGGAGAGAAGATGTACAAGTTACTTGATGACTTTGTGGAGTGGATTGAAGAAGCAAATGTGGTTCAAGTAGTCACTGATAGTGCCGCGACAAATGTTTTAGCAGGTAACAATTAATTCAATAATATTATTTACTTGTTACGTGTAATATTTCTTATTTTTTTACTTATTAGACTTATGCATTACAGGAAAATTGTTGATGGCGAAAAGACCGCACTTATACTGGAGCCCGTGTGCTGCCCATTGCTTGGATTTGATGCTAGAAGACATCTTCAAATTGCCACATTTGAAGAAGACATAGGAAAGGGCAATTCGAGTACACAGTTATATCTATAACCGTCCATCTTTGTTAAACATGATGAGAAAATTTACCCAAAAGAAGGAGTTGATTAAACCTGCAAAGACTAGAATTGCCACTGCATGTTTGACTCTACAAAGGATCCATCAACAAAAGGATAATCTAAGAAGGATATTCACATCAGATGTATGGACTAAAAGCAAATGGGCGAAGGAGGCAGAAGGCAAAAAGGTAGCAGAAGTCGTGTTTTTTTTTTTGAAAAGAGAAATTTATTGATAAAATTTACAAGCCATAAATACAAATACAAGGCCCACCTCTCACTCTGCCAAAGAACAAGACCAAACACATGTAATCAAACCTCAGCACATTGGGACACCCAGACAACTAACCTGCTAAGCAGAAGTCATGTTGATGCCATCATTTTGGAATAATGTTCTACTTTCCTTACGATTTTCATGCCCTCTTGTTGTTATACTTCGCTTGGTTGACGGGGAGGAAAAACCAGCAATGGGATATATCTATGAGGCCATGGATAGGGCCAAGGAAACAATAGCTGAAACTTTTGCCGGGGATGTAAAAAAGTACAAGGATGTATTTGAAATAATTGATAGGAGGTGGAATGTACAATTGCATCAACCTTTACATGCAACGGGCTTCTATTTGAACCCTAGATTCTTTTACAAAGATCCGACGGTGAAAACGGATAAAGAGATATTTAATGGTGTGATGGATTGCATAGAAAAGTTGATCCCTTGTGTGAAAACTCAAGATGACATCCGTGGTCTATTGGGAAAACCAATGGCAGTTAGGCAAAGAACTACAATGACACCAGGTAATTACAATGTTTAACTTCTTATTCATTACTAATATATCTATAATATTATTGTTTTCTAATTAGATATAATGTGACAGTTGACTGGTGGTTGGCATTTGGTCGTGAAATTCCACTCTTGCAAAAATTTGCAGTAAAAGTTCTAAGTCTTACTTGTAGTTCATCCGGATGCGAAAGAAATTGGAGCGTGTTCGAACATGTGAGTTTTACATTAAGGTTTCTATATTTTTTTTTAGTTGTGACTTGTGACGTATTTGAAATTCATTCAACTTTTTATTTTGCAGTTTCACACCAAAAAAAGAAACAGGCTAGATCAAAATCGGCTCAATGACTTGGTGTTTGTAAAGTATAATAGAGCCTTGAGGCGCCGATATGTGAAACGTGGCAAGCACGATCCTATTTCATTGAAAAATATTGATGAAAGCAATGAGTGGTTGCTTGGGAAATTAGAAGAAGAGGTTGTATTTGATGGTGAAGATTTGAATTGGGATGATGTGGCGGTGGCAAGTGGAGTTGAAGAGCCTTGCAAAATTACAAGGTCAACTCATAAAAAAAGTTCAACTTCGAAAGCATCAAGTTCTTTTGTTGATGATGATGATTAGGAGGAACAAGAGTGGAAAAAAGGCGATTCAGACGAAGGAGAAGAGGAAGACGTGGAAGGTTTTGAGTCGGACGACAATGAAGACAATGAAGCAATTGATGACAATATTTGATGACGACGATGTGTACTTAGGATAATCTCATATGAACCTATGTTTGTGATTGACGAATGATTTGTTTTGGGGAAACTAAATTTGTGTTTTTTACTAGCATTTGTTGTATTAGACTAGTGGTAATTTCGAAGTTTGTTGATATTTTTCGTAGTTTTGATAGTATGATGAGTAACTTTTCGCTATTTTGTACAATTTGTCTCTTTTTTTTTTGAATTTGTGACACTCGCCTCACCTCACTTCAATGAGGCGTTCGCCTCACCTCGCGCCTCATCGCCTAGGCTTTTGCGGAGTTCGTCGCCTCATCCATTTAAAACACTGGTTGATCTCTTAGCTCGAGTTGGCCTCACTGATAGTAAGATATTTTCAACTCCTTTTGAAACAAATGTTCGACTTGCTCCATTGGATGGTACATTACTTACCGATGCTACTCTATATCATCGGTTAGTTGGTAGCCTGGTCTATCTTACTGTTACTCGGCCTGATATTGCTTATGTTGTTCATCTAGTCAGTCAGTTTATGACAGCTCCTCGTACTACTCACTATTCCGCTGCGCTTCGGATTCTCCGGTATATCAAAGGCACTTTATTTCATGGTCTCCATTACTCGGTTGATTCTTCTCTTTCTTTAAGTGGTTATTCAGATGCTGATTGGGCGGGTGATCCCACTGATCGTCGTTCAACTACTGGCTTTTGCTTCTTTCTCGGTGATTCTCTTATCTCTTGGCGAAGTAAGAAGCAAACTGTTACAGCCCGCTCTAGTACAAAAGATGAGTATCGTGCTTTACTGATGCTACTCAAGAACTTATCTGGCTCCGCTGGTTACTGACAGACATGGGTGTACCTATTACTGATGCTACAACTCTAAACTGTGACAATCACAGTGCTATTCAAATTGCTCACAATGATGTGTTTCATGATCGCACCAAACATATTGAGATTGTTTGTCATTTTGTGCGACAACATGTCACTTGTGGGACTGTTTCTCTATACTCTGTTTCCTCCTCAAATCAAACTGCAAATATTTTCACAAAAGCTCAACCTTCGGGTCGTTTTACTGATCTAGTTTCCAAACTCAAGATGGTCTCAACTTTACCACCTTAAGTTTGAGGGGGGATGTTAACATATATTCTAGGATTTGATCATTCTTATTTTCTTTTCTCTATATTTCCATAATGTTGTGTTACCATAGTTAGGCATCTTATTCTCCTACTTATAATACTCTCTTGTACATTGTTAAAGCATGAATTCAATATACATTTATTCTTTCAATTCTTCTAAAAGTTTTATATGTGAAATGGCATTCAGTGAATTTTTATGATGAACAAGTGGAAGAGCTGATAGCCAAAGGGCATATAAGGGAAAGTCTGAGCTCTTGTGTGGTACCTGCTTTACTGACACATCAAACCATTGTGCAAGCTACGCTTCGAGTTACTATGTAACAAGTTGGGCCGCTGTAATATCCAATTCCCAGCTTTTAGAGGAGTGCTAGAAGTTAAGAGTTATGTCTTAATACTAGTGAGTGAGGGTATTATTGTCATTGTACCTTGTACCATAGTTGTCGAATCGTGAATCGAATCGTAAATCAAAATGGATCGTGAATTGTAAATCGTTCCGATTCAGTCACAATTTCTAAAATATATTAAAAATACATATTTTAAGCAAATTTATGTCTAAAAAGATAAATTGATGATTCATAAGGCCTACAATAACATACTTAGCTTAATATTGATAGTCCAAGCTCTAAACTAACGTACTTGCATGCCGCTTACAAAAAGAATAATTCAAACACAATTAAACTAAATAAATAAACTATAAAAAGTCATGAATTGTTTCTTTCTCAATCATCTTCAAGATGAAACTCCTCCCCATCATGATCATCATCTTCCGCTATAGCCGCTTCATCAACTCTTCTTCCTCCTCTTCTTCTTCCTCCACCACTTCAATGATTTCATCATCATCAACCAATTGAATTTCATCTTCATCATCACTATCACCATCTTTCTTTTTCCCCTCTTTTGTGCATAAGCATTTATATTTCTTGGTCCTACATTCCAATAATTTCTTTAAATAAATGTGCAATCATAGAAAGTGAATGTGAAATATCATAAATTAAAAACTTTAATTGTACCTCTCTTTTTCTTTTTGCTAACCGATCCATCATCTTTAAAACATTCTTTGGTGTCCATCCATGAGTGAGCTAGAGGTAAAACACTCTTCGTAGCTTTGATTATTTTTTTGGCGTTTAGGAACTCAAAAATAATTTCTAACTTCATTTGAAACTTGTGTGCACATAGCGACGTTATTGCGAGTTCTAGCCAAGTGATTTTTCATCCGTGCAATGTCATCCCAAAATTGTTGATGACAATCCTATTTTTATAAATAACCCGAGTACGATGATCCCATGTAGTATCCTCAACTTGTTTTCCCTTCTTTCCCATAGGAAATTACTCAAATAGTCAAAGAGTTTACCTACTCAGTTGTGCGAGAGAGGAGAGGAAAGGTGAGCACTATTGAGTGGCGCGAGAGAGGAGAAGCGAGCACTGTCGGGACTCGGGAGAGAGAAATAGTGGTACAGAGGCTAAAGATACAGAGGCGATGCAGTAGTACAGAGGCGATGCGAGAGCAAGAGAGAGAGAGAGAGAGAGAGAGAGAGAGAGAGAGAGATGATGATGTGAGAGAGAGAGGGTCACGATATAGAGGCGATGCGGGAGAGAGAGAGAGGGGGGAGAGAGAGATTGCATGGGTACGGGATAGGGTTTAGGAACGACTTAGAGAATAAAAGGAAAACCCAAGTATACCCAAAACCCGACCCATTTTTGATGACCCGATCCAGATCCGATCCAATTCTGAATCGCAAATGAATCGTGTGATTCAGTCGATTCGGGCGATTCGGCAGTGAATTGGCGATTCAGTGTACGATTCAAGCCACTTCGCAATTCAGTACTACGGTTCGTATCGGTTTATAGGAGAATCGAACCGAATCGTGCGATTTCGACAACTATGCCTTGTACTCCATTACTTTCAATATATATGTAAACCATGTATGTTAAGGTTGATTATGTCCCTAAATACTGTCTTTTCTCTAATAACAATTTTTTTACCAAGAACCCATAGTTTCACTAATCAAATTTCTGTAGTAGTTTAGTGCAGGACAGTACCTGAATAACTTCTGGGATCAATACGCCCACAAAATTAGCAGGACTTCTCTCATTGCATTTGCTTTTGCAGCCTAGATTTCTCGAGACTGTTCTAGTATTTTCTGCAGGCAACAAAATAAGCGTTTGTAAGAAATTTTATGTCATGCTAAGCAGCTGAAATGCCATGACACAGGAGATAGCAAATCATACCAGCTTCATGGTTGAAATCCAGTTCCTTCGGTACTTCTTTACACCATTCATCTATCATAGGGCTGAAGTCATAATGTGGTTCTGCCCATGCTATCCATTCGACTATTGATTTCGCATTGTTTAAGTCCTGTAAACAATAATGCATCCAACTTTATTTTTTAGTTTTTAGTTTTTTGCAAATAACACTCGTCATCCGAATCATCTTAAAAGCCAGAGCAAGTATAACCTCCAATATTATTGTATTGACGTCCTGATGTTGAACTTTAACAACCACCTCCTGTCCATTACGCAGAGTTGCACGATGAACTTGTGCTATCTGCATAAAACAAAATATGGAACCTGTAACACATATTTCATTTTCTTTATTGTTTTACATATTTAAATGTAATTATGGAATTTTTAAACTCAATAAAAATAAAATAAGGGAAATGAAATAATTATCTTGGCATGTTAAAAATAAAATACAGAACATTTTATCTACTTTAACGCACGAGGGTGTATCGTAAAAATAATAGGGTGAAGTGTATAGAATTATTAATAGAAATTCTACCCTAAGGTAAGGAGTCTTACACAGAATAAAATATACAAGGTGCATAGTAGTTATGGTAGGGTGAGGAGTAGGAAATAAAGACCCATGTGGTGTATGAGTCATGCAACACAAAAATCTGTCTCATTTGCAAACTTTCCACCGAGAAAGAGAGATAAAGAGAGAAAAGAGGATTTCGGTCAAGAACAAGGTGGAGATTTGAGAACCTCTCAACAAACTCAATTAAAAATTGGGAAGTTTTCTTTACTTTGTAGGTTTAAATCAGTAAGAAACACCTTGGTTTATGAATTTAATTTGCAAAACTGATGTTTGGAAGTCTTAACCAAATTCTTAAGTGGCCACTAGTGGTGCAGTGGTAAAGACCCAACCCAATAACCTTAAGGTCTTGGGTTCGAATCTGAACACAATCACTTTGTGTATTATTAACAAAGGTTAGATTTGTCCTCATCATTCCCCTTCTTAGACACCTATTAATGGGTACCAACTAGGCATTGACTTTTTTAACCAAATTCTTGCTCAATAACATGAATTAATTCATGTTAGTAAGCTTCTATGTTGTTCTAGTGTTACTTGAAGTAAAGATTGAAGTTGTAGGCTTTGTAAGGCAAAACTAAGGCTAAAATTATGTTTAGAACGAGTTTGGTAGGAAATTCGGGGCTGAAAACACGAAGAATAGCAAGAACAGAGGCCACCGGTAGCAGACCGGCATACCGGTCAGTTTCCATACCGGTATGTGTGAGGTCTTTGGCCCAAGAAAATTCTCGAGAGTAATACAACTGGCACACCGGCTAGTATACTGGTCGGCATACCGGTCACATACCTATTACCTACCGGGTTTTCAATAAGTTCATTGCACAAATCATGATTAATTTTGATGTTATTAAACACACTTGTAATTCAATGTAGGGCTATTTTAATAGAAAATATGAAGTTTCGGGATATACCTTATATAGTGTAAGGAATCACATAATAGATTAAACACGTTTAATAATTTATGTGATATGGTTATCAATTCTAATTGATTTAGAATGGTAACAGGTAAGGAAGAAAATACTTACGATGATTCATCGTAAGCATGATCAATAATCTTGACGGTATCGATGAGTTTGTTTGATACCCTAACGTATATGTGTGTGTGGTTTGTTCTTGATTTTAATTTGTTAATCTTTTAGAAGTACTTTCGAGCAAGTATTCGTTAAGTGTTGTTTAATTAATCAAGCATGTTTATATATGCTGAGACAATGAGATTCTAGGCATTGAGATTATCCTTTTAATTTACTCTGGTCATCAAGACTGTTAATTTATACATGTTCTGGTCAACAAGACTATGATATGAACCCTATTGTTCATGACAAGCAGACGTGCTTTAGTAGATGGAATCATCGAGGCTGAGTTCCGACACACCATTGTGCATAATAATATCGTTGAACTAACCATCGAACGACGAGTGATGCCACTTTTTAAAAAAAAATAGAAAAGCAATAAATGTTAAGTTTCATTGAGAAAATATGAAATAATTTCTTTGTCGTTTATTTCTTTATTGTCAGATATACATTATCGTATCTAACAAACTCCTAGATTTTCTTGTTTTTATTATTGGAAATCCACATACGTGTAATACCCGTTTCGTCTAATTATCAATTTTAAATGTTTAAATTAATATCAAAGGTGATATCAAGGGAATAACATTCACCATTTTTAATTATAGTGCCTAGAATTAAGTAATTAATGGGATTAAGGTGGATTTTTCACATTTCATATTATAAGTATAAAATGGGAGGGATTAATGGCACGTAAGGGTAAATAGGTGGGTTAGTAGAAGGGTAAGGAGATAATTAGACATAAAAATCTGATAGGTTAAGGAATTTAACCTAATAGCCTTATGCCTATTGTTGATTAATGGTTAGAGAGAGAGGAGAGGAAGGTGGCTAGGGAGATTCCAATAATTAAAGGCCTTGAAGTGAAGATTGGGGGTTGAAGTCTTCTACAACAATTCTCCTAAGGTAAACACGAATCTAGTAGGATGGATTTTTTGGGCAATTGATTGTATTGGAAGGTTGCAAATGAGTATAAGTCACATATATAAAGTCCTTAAATGTTTGGAGCATTGTAGCAGTGATGAATTGAGGTTTGGAGGCTTAAAATTTGGGTATGACGAAGTTGAGGTCGTTCTTGGTCGAAAAATCTCGTTCTGCAGATTTTGGAGCAGAAGGGGTCCCGACCAGTTGGGATTCCATGTGCAACCGGTTGGGATGGGTTGGCTGGGGACCAACCGATTGTGCAACCGGTTGGGAGATCGGTTGGGGCTGGGAAATGCAAGGCCAACCGGTTGGGAAGGGGTTGGAAACCGGTTGGGAGTGGTTCTGTCCAAAATTCTGGGTAAGTCTTGAGGTGATGAAAAATGACTAAATAAGGTCGTGTAAGAATAATTCTTGACACATTAAGGCATGTAAAGAATTTATTTACAGTTTCCTATTTGATTCCAACTTATAATCGCAATGTGGATTAAAATTGTAGTTTGATTGACAGGGTCGCAAGAGGAGGGCATTGAAGCCTCACTCAAGGGCAAAGAGAAGGTTTGAGCATCGGTACTGGTGAGAATAAGGATGTGGTATCTTTAATTGTACGTTCGCAATTTTGTTTTTAGTTAACTGTTTAATATGACATGAGAAGTTAACGATATAGTTGTTGTGCATGAACATAAATGCATGATGAGAATGATATGCATGAACATGATGGCATGATGAGAATGATGTACATGAACATGATGGCATGATGTGATGATATGCATAGATATAAATGCATGAGTTGAGATGGAAAGCATAATATGCACGTATATATATATATTATGCATGCCTCCGTGAGACGGGTGGTGTTGTTGGAAATTTAGTAAGGTCAATGGTTGGCAACCAGCATAAGTCCAACGGGTGCGTGGGACGTACCCCAAGAATGTGCGCGGGGCGTACGAACTACTACCTATAGTAGTAGCTATTTTCAGGGCATGGGATGCCCAAATCTTTTGAAAAAATGCATTGGCCATTATATAAAGTATCATGCATGAGATGCATTGTGGAATGAAAGTCGTAACTGCTCATATTCATGATTTTTCTGTCACTAATATTACTTGTGTTCTGGAAGTTGAAAATATCATATTCACACTCTGTTTCCTTGTCTTTGGCTTAGAAATAGGTCTCAGGATTAGTGGTCCACTACAAGGCTAGAGGTATGCGGATGCTTGGCTGTGATTGAGGAGCTAGTGCTATATTGTGGAGGACTTTTGGAAGATTTTGACTTGTGCCTCTTCTTAGCTTCCTCGGTAGATTATTGTTATCTTCTGGTTTTAGAAGACTTATTATGAAAGTTTGTAGTAGTGGATGTTTCTTTTAATACTTCTTCTTTTGAGTTTTGAGTACTATAGCGCTATTGGGTTCATGTTTGAGGTTTACTTGTTTCTGTTATTTTATGTTGACAATTATACTTGAGGTTTTTTATTTAGCAAAGAAGTTTATGAAAATTTTTATTTTTAGCGTATTTTGAAGTTTGGGATGTTACAATACGGGTCTTGTTTGGGGTTTCGGTCCACTACAAGTCGGGTGATGTAGATAGGTGTGCACTAGTTTGTTAGTTAAGTTGTTTAAAGTTTTTAAGTACATTAGCCAATCAATGTAATTATGTCATATGGTTTTTGAGACATGTAGTTGTTGAGTTGGAAAGTTTGTGGATATGGTAATGTAAGGTTGATTAGCATTGTGTAAGTTGGCAATTTGATGTATAAAGTTTCAATGATGTTTGAGATTTCAATATTCGGTCTTCCATTGAGGCAATTATTATGAATTAAATGGAATAGTAAATTGCGGATAAGGTTCTTAATGTTATGCTTACGTGTCCGTGCGGGCCCCATTTGGTATCGTGCCGGAACAAGGCATGACAAAACCAATAAAGATAGAGAGACTTCTGTAAAGTTCTCCGCAGACGCATAATATTTATACTTACTCTTCTCCTGCTTTGCGGTTTAGGATTTCAGGAAACCATTCTTGTACCAAACTTATTTTGTACATGTGGATCACATCATTATTTACCATCAGTCTCAGAGTAATGAATGGATGATATTATATTTTAAGAAAAATAGTTAAACTCGGCCAGCTGGCATCACCTTAATCGACAGTTTTGCACATTTTTTGCATCTTAATTGATATATCATTTAGCTACATTAATATTTTTTTGTAATTGGCTCTATTGTTTACTTATAATCATGTTCATATACTACCTATCCACGTAGGTTCTTGGAAGATGCCTTCTTGATGCAGCTAATGATGACATAAGAACAAGAATAACAAACAATAACGAAGCAATAAAATCGACAAGAATTAAAATGATAACAAATAAAATATAAGTCCGAGCTATCAAAAAGAAAACAAGTCCTATTTCCTGAGAAACATTACCGCCAGTCAGATCAGTGCTTATTGGTAAAAGCATTGGTCCAGCAAAATGGAAAACTACTGAATGTTGTAGTATCGAATAGAGAATCAGAAAGTATAAGTAGTAGCAACAGAAAAAGTAGTAGCGGTAGCATCAGAGTAGAACTGTTTTGTAAACAGTGATCTTAGCTGAGGACAAACTAGGATCTCACCGAAGCTGTAGCCAGAGGTGCTTTAACGAAGTCTAGGAACATGTCATCCATAGATTGTCCCAACTCTTTTTCTATGGTTTGGCAAACCTATGGAAAAAGACAATGAAATGTAAATTCAGTTAACGAATAAGAAATGATAGAAACCTAACATGTGAGTTCGATTGAAACATGTGATGTAAACCTTCAGATGTGTGATGTTCTACACGGCGAAAGTTGTATTACAAGAATCAGTCTTACGCATATATATGTTACAAATGCAACACTAAGTAACAATCTATCGCCTTGTGTTAAGTTATCAATAGTGTGACTGTTTTGAAGTTAAAAGAAATTCCAATTACAAACACAAGTAGTTGAGACTCGTGGTCAGTTTGGCAAAAAAAGAAGAAAAATAACATGTTTTCTAACACATGAAGTTAATGTCCAGGAAATTTTAGCTTTATGTGCATATAAGCTCCTGATTAGGCGTCTTAATAGAAACTCCCACCTTTTATTTTTGTCTTAGGTAAGTTACGAAGACACAAACTCAAATCTGGGGGCATGCGACCAATGTCTCTGAGTGTCCCCTAGAAAGAACCTCGAATTTACAAAACCAAGTTCCTTTGACCTGATATCCAATAAAACCCAACTAACATAGCTTATTCAATAATATTCGTCACAGAATTACGGCATGAGATCAAAGACTTTGCATCTTCGTTTTACATCCTCGGCACCACCTTAAATTAATTCAAAGCCGTAAGCTCTGATACGCCATCCAACAAGAATGCATAAAATGTCCAACCCTGCCAGCTGCCACACTTCTGATGACTGGTAGAACATACTTCTACCTAAGGTGCACATCTTTGGCCGGGATTACACAATATACTAATGGAGTTTTTTGCATGATAGATCTCCTTTCTTTTTTTTCCCATCATTTTTTAATTTCCTTTTTTGTGCTAGGTTGTCCTTGGTTTAGCAGCTTCTATTTTTTGATGGTTAACTCTTGGCCTTGGTCTTTTTTACCCCTCTATCCCTTCCTTTGCTCGAGGCTCTGTCTGGCTTCCTCCCAAGAATTGATTACATTACAACAAACCCTAACTGCTCAATATTTGCTTTACGCTCATGTTTTTTTAGTTGGGTACCAGTCTCTGATTGCCACCTAAGAAGCACGGATACGGACACTGACACATGACATGGCAATTCTAAATGGTAATGTTTTGAAAATCAAACCGGGCAGGCTGGTTCAACCAATTAAAACGTCAAACAGACCTTGCTCCGGTTCAGATTTGTCAAAAACTCGTGCAAACCTCAAAACCAGATTATAATGTAAAAACCTCTGAACATGAATGGTTAATGTAATACACGTCCCGTCAATTTATAAATTTTAAAATATTTTAATAAATATTCGATGGTGAGATTAAGGAATACGATATTCCATTTTTGAATTATAAAGTTAAAGGAATTTATAAAGGAGATTAAATCGTATAAAATGAGGTTTTTGTGTTAAAAGTATTAAATAAATGAGAGCAATGGCACACAAGGGTAATTCAGTGGATTAGTAAAGGAGTAAAAAGGTAAAATGCTCTAAAAATCTGTCATATGAGTGAGTTTCATTAGGGTTAAGCCTATTCCCTCATGTTGTTGAAAGGAGGCTAGAAAGAAGCAAGAAGGGAGAATAAGAGAATTGAAGAATCAAGGGCTTTGGAGTACGATTCAGATCAAGAGATCAACTTCAAACGTATTCACAACGTAAGTACGAATCTATCAATGTACATTTTATCTTCATAACACTTCATGTTTGAGTTAGATCGAAGTTTTAGTTCCAATCTCGTTTTGGGGGAAAACCCATGTATTTAGAGTTGATTCTTGGGATTTAGTTGTGATTGAAGGTTGTAATAGAGTCTCATTCAAGTATATATTGACCTTAGATGTTAGAAACACTTTCGTATTGATGAATTTATGGTTTTGGGATGTTTAGAACGAGTTTGGCGAAATTTGGATCGTTTTTGGTCGAAAAATCCCGTTCTGCAGATTTTGCATCAGCAGGGTGTTCAACCGGTTGGGATTCCTTGGCCAACCGGTTGGGATGGGATGAAGGTTGGCCAACCGATTGGCCAACCGGTTGGAAGATCGGTTGGGGCTGGGTGATGCTAGCCCAACCGGTTGGGAAGTCAAGTCCAACCGGTGGGAGGGGTTCTGTCCGAAAATTTGGTTAAGTCTTTGGAAGATGAAAAATGACTAAATAACATCGTAACGAGTTAAGTTTTGGTATGGTAAGACATGTAAAGATTTGATTAATGTCTTTCTATTTATTTACCTATTTATAATTGCAATGTGGACTGAAATTGGTATTGTTTTGACAGGGACACTTGAGAAAGGCGTTGAGGCCTCCCTCAAGGGCAAGGAAAATGGTTGATCAAGGCAAGAAAAAAGGTTTGAACAACGGTGCTGGTGAGTGTACGGTTATGGTATATCGAAAGTACTTTGCATGACTTTCAAATGTAAATGTTTTCCTAGCTTTATTGTTTGAAGGCATCTTGTACATGTTTTATGCTAGATTGGAATTGTGATATAATGGAAAGCATTGTTTCTAGCATGATAGTTATATTGGAAGTTTACTTCCTGCAGACTACACGTTGTACGTGTGAGTGAGTTGCATTAAAATGCATTGGGGGTAAAGCATGATATATATATATATATATGCACCTTGGAACGTAAGTTCTTGCAGACTACACGAGTAATCGTGGGAGTGAGTTTCTCCGGGTAATACACCCACTATGGAGAGGGGTCATACCCCAAATTGGGTATCCTTGTGATACATTGGATGAGTGTGCTGGGCACACGAACTATCACATATAGTGATAGCTATTTTGAGAAGGAAAATGGAAGGATGTTTTGGAAAAATGGGCTTCGGCCATATACATATGTAAAAGCATGGGATGCATGGGGTTGGGTGCATGTCTTTAAGGGGTTGGACCCTTGTTCTTGCAAAGTTTAATTCTTGCATGTTTTATTTAAATCTCTTGCAATTGTAAAATCAATATATCCTATTCACACTCTGTTTTCCTTGTGTTTTTCTTAAATGCTTGGAAACTAGGTATTGGAGCTAGCGGTCCACTACGTAGCTTGGTGAGGTGGTTTTGGAAGCATAGCTTGGGAAGGATGAAATTGAGGCTTGGCTTGATGGAGATGGCACTTAGTATGTGTACCTGGAAGTTGGTTTTGAGGAACCATGTTTCTTTCATAATTGTACTTTTGCTCTTTCTTTTAGTACATGTCCTTTAGAATCAATCTTCGGTATTTGCAGTTTTGTTAAATGGAAAGCTATGGTGTTGGGTTTTTCATTCACACTCAATGTTAGTTGGATGTTTTGTTTTAAACTTGTTGACTCTTGGATTTAATTGTTAAGAAAAAATTTTATTTCCGCATAGTTTTTGTGAGTTTTGGTAAGGGATATTACAGTTAAACCGCTAAACCGCATGAAACAATTACGGGTCAATCAAACGGGAATGAAAATTCAAATTATAATTGGGCACCCAACTAGTACATCTTAATTGCTGAATGTAGGCTTCCCTTCACCAATCTGAAAAGCTAACAAGTGAAGCGATTTAATGCTTCAAGGGGTGCCTTGACAGGCATTTCCCACAGCGGCGGGATGGAACAAAAGCAGAGAAGGGATTTAAAGTTTCAAGGGGTGCCTTCAACCGGCATTTCCCACCAATGTGAATAGAACAAAACCTGAGAGGTGCAACTCTCTTGAAGAATAGCCGAACTTTTTCTCCACTTCTAAAAATGAATTTGCAACTTACGTTTGTCTAAGAAGCACATACACGGACACGACACGAATACGCGGACACGTGATTTTCCCAAAAACTAGGACACGGACATGTTGGGGGACATGTTAATATATATAATGATTTTATTTTTTAAAATTTTATTTAATTCATATTAAAGATATTAGTAGAATTTAATAACAGAAAAACTCAATAAAAAAACTAGCACCTTTAATAGAGGTTCAAGAAAGTGATCAGTCATTGATTATAAAGATACACCACAAGTTTGAGACAAGATCCTTCGGTGCCAAACTTCTTCCTGATAATTGAAAGGAGAAGAATACAGAACATTGTTCCAAGATCCAGCACGGACATCCAACAAAAAAGAAATCATATGTACATATATATAAGAGAGGGAGAATCAGAATGAGAGAGAGAGAGAGTTGCCTGATGTGCGAAGAAGAGAGAGATGAGTCGATCTGATCGATCTGGTCGCTATTTTCCACTAAATATAGTAAGAATAGAGATAAGATCGACGATTCTAGGTGTAAATTATATGTTTATTACAGCTTAAAGTTTGAAAAATAACAGTTTTCCTTTGAGTTACTCTGGCTTTTTTTTTAAATAACAGTTTGTACCCAGTTTAAGGTTTTGAAAATTGTATTTTGACCCATAATGTGTCCCTTGCATGTTTGTCGCGTGTCCGAGCATGTCGGAAATGTGTCCGACTCAAAAAATAAGAATTAAATATTCAGACATGTAAAATCATGTGTCGGACACGTGTCCGAGCATTTCCGTGTCTGACGCATCTGGGATACGGACTCGTAAGGCCTCGAAGAGTGTCCGTGCTTCTTAGACGTTTATACATGCACAGTCTTTTATATTACAATTATATTGATAATGTATACTTAATATATTTAAAACATCACGTTTCAATTCCGGTTCGACCGTGGTTGAACCGGTGACCCGTCCACCGGGTTTCTTTTCCGGTTCACTTACTGGTCATGTTTCATAACATGTTAGGATAGATATTTAGCAGTTATTCACATGAACATTTCATTAAGAAATAACCAAAAGTAATACTTTTTACAATTTTACAAGTTGAGCAAGTGCTTTATTTTCAACATTCACGCCTTTTTCCATACTTTTTTAAAATATCATACCCCAAAATAAGTTTTCGATAATGCAAATTGATATTTGTCATATTTCTGTCTCTGTCCAAGTTGAGAGAGTCTCCTCGGCATGTCCTCGTCATAAAAATAATGGAATTTATTGGATAGACCACATGGAGTGTCCCATATGTATATCCGTGTCTCCCCGGCATGTTGCTTGTCCGTGCATTTTTTAACGCAAATAAGGCAAGCAGTTAGGAGTGTCGAGGCTTCATAGATTGTCACCCAATGTGAGGATGAGAGTGAGAGAATATTCAGGATATTCTAAAGATAGTTAATATATCTTTAGAATATATATTGTGAATATTCTGTTTCTATTCTAGGAATCCTGTAAATATATAATTGACTCCTTTAATTTTGCTATCTATTAAGTTCTAGGGGTTTCATTTGTTATGTATTTAGTTCCCAGAGTTAGTTTAGACCTTGTTTGTATATACATATATTTGTAAATGGTTGTTTTATCATAATAAAGTGAGATTCGTTTTTCCTCTCTAACATGGTATCAGAGCAGTGCTCCAAACCCTAGACGCCAGGTCTACACCCCATCGATGGAAAATTACTGTCGTCGTCATTGTCAGCACCAGACTTCCGTACGTATCTCAGCAATTGTTGACCTCACTTAGGTTTTTGCTTCCCTTCGCCATTGCATTTTCGCGGATTTGTTGTGTTTTTTTTTGTTCGTCGAATCTCCTCAACAGCTATCTCAATCCATCACCATCGTCGTTCTCCTCGCCAGACCTGACACCGTCTACCGCCGTGACCTATCATCATCGCGTACTGACATCATCATCCTCCGACGACATCATCTGACCATCGCTCCAGTCCTACCGCCATCGCCATCCTCCGGCGACTTCCATCGGCAATCCTTCCGCCGCCAGACTTTTGTTGTCACCGGAAAACGCCTTCCATCGCCGTCTCTAGTCGCCTGTCGTCGTCGCACCACTGTTGTCGTCGCCAACCACCGGCGACCCCTCGCCACCGTTCGCCAGCTTCCGGCGACCTCCAGTGGTATTTTTTTGTTTGTTTTTTGTTACCAGATCTGTTTTTTTAGGCTCTAGATTTCCAGAACCAGATTTTTCTCCAACAACGTTCGTCGTCCTCTGGCGAGGTTATCACGACTCCGATAAGGTTGTTTTGTTGTGTTTATCTCTGTTTCATACTCGAAGCTGGCCGATTGCTTAACTTGCTCTTGATTTGGGATTCTTTGATCTGATTCGGGGCATATAGCGCTTGTTATTGGTAGTTGATTACTTATGGATTGTGAAGTTTGGGGTCCCGATTGTTGGTTTTTGGTGATTGTATTGCTATGGCGAGTAATTTCAAACCTGTTCCGACTGGCCCTCTTTCTCAGGGGGAATTACAAACTCTCAGGTGCTCAATAACCAGGCTCGACACTTCATCTACCATGTCTTCTACCTCCACGACGCATTTTGCTCATACCAGAATTCAAGGATGTGGTAATACTTATTTCTTTGCCCACAGAGGTATATATGTTAGTGCTTCTAATGCCTTTAGCTCTTCTCCTTGGATAATAGATTCTGGAGCAACAGATCATATGACAAGTTGTTCATCTTTCTTTGACTCTTATTCTACATGTTCTGGTAAGGAGAAGGTCAGAGTTGCTGATGGTTCTCTATCTTCTAATTCGGGGAAAGGTTCTATCCATTATTCTCCAGCAATTTCCCTTTCTTCAGTACTTCATGTTCCTAACTTTTCTACTAACCTTCTATCTGTTAGTAGTCTTACCCAATCCTTAAATTGATCCGTAACATTTTTTCCTACACATTGTGTCTTTCGGGAACTGGATACGGGGAGGACGATTGGCAGTGGTAAAGCTTATGGGTGCCTTCATTTTTTGGAGTCTGCACCTAATCCAGTTTGTTCACCTTTGTCATGTGGTCAATCTCTTGCAGCAGATACATGTTCAGCTCTTCCCTTGTTACATCAATGGCATCGTAGATTGGGTCATCCATTTTTGGGAATTCTAGAAAATTTGTTCCCTAGTTTGGCTAAGCAATGTCTTCGGAGTCAGTTCCTTTGTGCAGCTTGTGAGCTTGCAAAACATAAATGCTCATTTTCTGCTCCTGTCAATCAGAGAAGTGATTCGCCATTTATGATTATTCATTCTGATGTTTAGGGCCCATCTCCTATCACATCTCTGTCTGGTTATCGTTGGTTTGTGACCTTTATTGATTGTTTTTCTCGTGTCACTTCGGTGTACTTACTAAAGGCCAAAAATGAGGTTTTTCGTGCTTTAAATCTTTTCACCAAATGGTGCGTACTCAATTTGATGCTGATGTTAAAGTGCTCCGTAGTGATAATGGGACTGAGTATATAGATGAAACTTTTCAGGCATATCTTAATGACTCCGGTATTCTTTTTTAGACTTCTTGTGTTGGCACTCCACAACAAAATGGAGTTGCTGAACGCAAGAACCGTCATCTTGTTGAGGTAGCCCGCTCTATATTGTTCACTATGAATGTCCCTAAACATTTTTGGGGCGAAGCTGTCCTTACTACAACTTTTCTTATCAATTGCATGACATCTAGTGTTCTGCAGTTTCAAACTCCAATTCAATTTCAGTCCTTGCTTGTATATACATATATTTGTAAAGGTTTGTTTTATCATAATAAAGTGAGCTACGTTTTTCCTCTCTAACACTATCATTTATTCATTATTTCCTAAGTATGCGGTGTGTAGTCATATATAATTGTGTACTTTCCTTTGTATTATTATCAATTCAATATACAATATTCTCTCATTTTGTTATATGGTATCCGAGCCCATTAAAGTTTTGGTTTAGGGTTTCGGCTGCAGCAACAGCAGTAGCCCACGCCGTCCACCGACAACCCATCTCCGGCGATAGTCTATCGCATTTGTTTCTCTCAAAGACGATCGTATCTCACCTCTCAGTCTCTCGCATCTCTCTCACAAGGCTTGGTCGAACAATGGTGTAGCCGAACAGAGAGCTGTCGAGCTGGCAATGATTTAATTGGGGCTCCCAGATACTGAATGGGAATACCAAGTTATAGAGGGCGTCGGTCAAAGTCAAAGAGTCATAAGACGACAGTATCAGTGCGGGAATCATGTTTTTTCAAGGGTTACAAGGCTCAAGATGGTCGAAAAGTGATCATTAGTGATTTGGGCTAATTGCCCGCGCACTTTGATGCTTAGCCGAACAGTGGAAAACCCAAATCCCAAAGAACTGACAGTGACCAGCCGAGCACTAGTGCTCCGGCCGTGAGGGAGGTCGGCAATAACTATTTTTGTCAAAGCAAGTGTCCGAAATGTATTTGCCAAGCAGGTGAGAGTCTTGTCGAGCAGATTCCAAGGATCTGAATGTGTTCAAAGTCCTGTCGAGCACAAGGCATTCCACCGGATTACAGCCAAGGTTATTCCAGTGCGGTTGAGTGCTAGGACGAACAGAAAAAGACTTGGTCGAGCACAACAAGGGAGTGCCGCACAGAGGATGAGCTCTGAGTACAAATGGTAGTGCGGCAGGGCATCAAAGAGATCTAGCGAGAAGAAAACAAGTCTGTCGTACATGCCCTAATGTGGTCGGACCTTTAAGGCAATGTTCTAAAAGGCACTAGGTGGGCGGGCGAGGGGGGCCTAGCACCTAGGGGCTTAGGCGGGGGCCTAGGCGAAGATCTAGGTGGGGACTAGGCGGTTATTTATTTATTAAGAAAATTAATATTTACTTAATACAACAATGAATAATGCATGAAACTTTTCTATAACATCAAATATATAATATTTGTGATTTAAGGCTCTGTTTGGCTTGATTTGGTTATCAAATATATGATATTTCTTCTTACTCGCGATGAACTAGGCGGACCACTACCGCCTAGCGCCTAGACGAGGCCTAGGCGGCCCCAGGCGGGGCCTTTTAGAAAAGTGCTTTAAGGTGATATGTCGAGCAGTCGGTAGTACTATCGAAGAACAATAGTCAAATGCTTCAATGAATGTAATTAAAACAGGGGAAAGGTTAACTTTGGCCAAAGCGCCGAAGTCCGGAGGTTTGACTTTTGGACAACTAATGAGCACTGATGATCTAGAGGAGTTTTTTGTCGAACGTTGGAGGGTGGCCAAAGGGTTGGCCAATATGAATGAGAACTGCTCGGGGAACAACTGTCGAGCATTTACCTTGCTGGATGGTGGTTGATCGGAAAATAATCTAGACAAAAAAAAGTTGGAGAATTTGTGAATGTCCTGGAGAGTTGGTGGGTCGAAATGAATGTCCAATAGGGGTGTTTATATAGGAGCAATTTGGGGTAGTTGGTCTCATTTAATGCTCATTAAATTCCCTGTCCGGACTGCCGAGTTGTCGACCCGCTGCCTGACAGGTCAGCTTTTCGCAGCTTTTAGCTGCCAAGCTGCCGACAGGTCGGCTGACGTAGTCGACCAATTATGCTTAACCCCTGTCGACTTTCAAAATTTGCAGATTTGCCCAATCTTTCTAATTTCACTTCTTTAGCGACAGATTCTACTTATTTCTTCTGTTTTAGAGCCCAGAATTCATTCAAGTGCTATTCTAACCTCAAAATAATTTTCGAAAAATCTCCAAAATTTTCCAAAAATATACACATAATAATCATATTTTAGGCATATTTTATCGGGTCGGGGCCTCACACAGTCAGCACGCGATATACATACACAGAGAGCGAGAGGTAGAGAGAGTGAGACACGAGAGACGAGGAAGTTGAAGCATCCTGAAGGCTTGAGTTGCTGCTGATCAATCCGAAACAGAGACCCTTCTCTTCGTGTAGACTCCAGAAATCGTAAGCAGTGGTAAAAGCCCCAACTTTTCTACATTTTATATTAAAAGGAAAAACGTGAGGCGAGATAGGCCTTCGTCTCACGCCTCTCGACTAGTCGAACACCTCATGCCTACTCCCTTGCTTCACTGAACCTTGCATCGCCTCAACTACACGAGGCGATACATGCTCGCCTCACGCCTAGGCGAACGCCTACTCTCACCTTTTCAATCACTATGCGGAATCATGAAATTGAAGTCGAGTGCTGCATTTTGTATATGGAAACATATGGGTCATGTTGGTCTTTAAAAGAATTAGTTAACCATAGTTAGGAGGATGTTGCTCTAACCCTTGGATATGGTTTAAGGAAATTGAAAATGGAATAAGCATTTCGTGCTTGAAACACTTGTGAATTTGTTGGGGTGGCTACTTTCGAGAATTTCGTTCCCTGGGTGGATATCACCCAAGACATTGCAAAATGGGGTTTTTATTGTACCCTTCCGACTGGTCAGGGAAAACGAGGAAATATACGAATAGTCAATCAACGGGCTTTACCGCGGAACTTTGTCCAACTTAAATTCATACGGTGGAAAATATGATAAAGGAAAGAGAATGATGGTTGATTCCTAATTTCGTTAGGATGTGAGATTCTTGGCTAAGTGATTGATTTCGTCAAAGCCACCTGATAATTAAATCAATTGGTTAATGTTGAAAGTTTAATCGTTGGACATCTTTGAGATCCATTCATGTAGGACTTCACTACACGCGCACATCCGCACAATAGACATATATAACATTGGATATAGATTATTCTACTGGGCTTGTAACTCAAACAATCCTTTTTCAGGTACAGAGTCCCAGACCTGAAGGTGAGCATGGAATTAAGGATGATGACATACTGTGGAACATTGAGAAGTTTCATTATGTTTTGTGATTTGAGAAAAGACAAATGTAATAGCTCATTTACTGATTTCTGGACAAGACATATGGTTTGTAAGCTTTAAATTTATTTGGTTTGGTTTCGGATAATATTTTAAATTCATGTGGTTTGGTTTGGCATGCATTAGTGGGTATTATGGGATAGTGAATTAGTGGGTATTATGGGATAGTGAGTGGTTATTTCACATTCATGAAATATCTTTACAAAAATTGACTTGAAAATACAGGGCGTGACATAGTTACTCCCTTTGTGTTCACGGGTGCTCAGTTAGCTGACATGCTTACCAAACCATTGTTCAAACCTCGGTTCGAGCTTTTATGTAACAAGTTGATATTATGTGATGTTTATGCTCCAGCTTGAAGAGAGTGTTATGAGTTATATTGTGGTATTAGTAAGGATATTAGTGTCATTGTATCGTCCTATTCCTTTAATATAAATACAGTCTGTTAGGGTTTGTTCTTACCCTAAACACTTTTTCTCATTCAATCTCACAACAGTTTTATTAAAAAAATTTGGTACTGCAAATCATTGATCACTCACACTCACATGAAACCTCCTCTTGCAATGTGGAGACACTGACATTCATATATAGAATGAAAACGAAAGCAATAGAAAGAATGCAAAAACAAAAACACCGATGCTATGTTAACTATCCTGAAAGTTTAATTGTAAAAAAATGGGGCCAATGGTAAATAATAATTAACCCGATCACACTGCATAGATAATTTTATAGGTAGACTGACCAACTGAATTATCATTGGAATAACAAAAACCTATGTCGCATCTTTTGGTCTCATAGTTAATTATACACGCAGCATTCTTCATAATACCCGGAAAACAAAAATTGTGAATGTGGAAAATCAATTAAAAGAAAACAGTGCTTAAACTATATATCAGAGCACCACGTAATCGCTTCTAGAAAAACATCTCACTGAAAACATTTCGCGTAAATAAGAAAATCGTATAAAAAAACTTTAGTTTTACCTGCGCACCATTATAATTCAAAACTTAATACCTCTTCAACAGGATGAGGCGGAAGAGAGTCCTGTAACTGCTTCAGGAGGCATATATAGGCATTGGGAAGCACATCTGCACGAGTAGACAAGTACTGCCCAAGTTTCACCCATAGACCTTCCAACTCTATCATCAAACTCAGGACACGTTTAGCATTACGCTCATGAAGTCTCTCCCAAAGAGCGGCTCTCTTAGATTTTCGCACAAATTTCTCTCTCTGCTCTAAAGTCTTTAGTATACACCCGAAAGCAGGCAGACAAATGTAGAAAATGCATTTAGGCATAGAAGCAAAGGTAAGTTAGTATTCCACTTGAAAGAAAGCATATCAATCATAGAATACCTTGTAATCCAGGTAGATAATAAAAGCCAAGGTGAAAACTTTCATTCGCCTTTTGCAGATGTTAACCAGTCCCATCTCCGTGGCGTGGTCACAAATTGGATAACTCTTAACCTTCAAGATCTGCATCAAGACCGAGAAAGAAATCATCGAGGATATTCTAAATGCAAACAAGAATACCTGGAGCAAGACTTTCTGTCATCCGTAGCTGTTTTGGGTTGGTTAAAATAAAATGTCCAGAATATAAATGTCTTACATCATATGTTCTAGGGGTGATAATAATCATCTGACAGAAACACCTATGACGTTATGTTACAATACATATTAGAGACCTTGTTTTAATTAATCGTATCCCAGATGGAAAGGAAATATCTCACCATGTCAGATTATGACGACGTGGTCGGTTTCCTAAGTCTGTGGCATGTCATCTTTTGAAGGTATCCTTGCTGGATACTGAATTGACATAGTATGAAGGAAACAATGCTCCTCATGCTATTGACTGCATTTTTTCCTCTCCTTGTGGTGGAGAAATATCATCCACGCTATTTTTTTCTTGCTTTGTAATTTGTATTAGCCTTTTCTTTGTTGTCCCAAAACATATTGCTAACCACCAATTTATGTTCTGTAAACTCTTCTTCCTTTTCTTGTTTCTCTTTTTAAATTGCATTCACTTTTTCAGCCTAAGGTAAGCTATTTGCGCAAACTTGCTCATGGCCCTCAATGATTTAAGTTTAACCATCACAATAGCCGAATATTGAGAATGGAACTTAAAAATATCTCTAGGATAATAATCATGACTAGCAATTGACCACTGTTCCGCGAATACAAAAGTCAGAAGCCATTTGTTTCAAATTAATTTACGTCCAATAACTCTAAAGAAACAAGAGATGTCTATCAATTTAATTTTAAGTGCATAAAAGATGACGACGGTAGGATATTAGTGAAGGATAATGAGATTAATAGAAGATGGAGAACTACTTTGATAAAATATTGAATGAAAAGTATGAGAAAAATCTAAGTGAAGAGCATCTGGGTGCTTCTAGTGGGAGTGAGAGCCAAGAGTATATATTTTATCGCAGAGTACAACAGTCTGAAATGGCAAACGCGTTGACAATGATGAAATCAGATAATGCTTTAGGACCAGATGATTTCCGTATAGAGGTATAGAAGGACCTTGGGAACAGAGGAGTGATGTAGTTGATAAAACTGTTTAACAAGATTATTCTTATTAGAAAGATGTCTAATGAGTGAAGAAAGGGTATCTTAGTACCAATAATAAGAATAAAAAGTATATTCACAGTTGCAATAATTACAGAGGTATTAAATTGATAAGCCATATTGTAACACTCAAAAAATTTTATAACGTGTGTTTTATTATAAATATATATAATAATAAATACATGGATTAAAAATTTTAATTTTAAATTGTAAAGATGAAATTTTCCAGGAATGAGCCCAATTGGCGAAAAATAATAACTTAAAAGAAAAAGGAAATATGTAAAATTAAACCAAAAAATTAAAATTTTAAATATGTGAGTCTAATTAATAAAATTATATAATTATGAGGATAAAAATGTAATTTTAATAAAAAAATTAAAATGTGGACTATTGCATGTTATACATGCAACAGTGAGGTGGAAGGACAGGTTTAAACAAAAAAATTCGTGAGTGAATGTGTGTGGTTTGTGTGTGAGGCGAGAGAGAGAGAGAGAGAGAGA